>JBAMAX010000109.1:0-15461 GCA_037043745.1 Chymomyza amoena
TGATGCAACGTTACCTCTATGTATTACTTTACCAGCTCAGATCTTTAAGATTTTAGATAAGAAATATTGTAGATTTGAAAATTCCAGCATTACTTGCACTAAGTACTTACAAAATATTTCAGTTGGAAATTAATCCTTCAATAAATTTGAGTAGAATGACACAATGTGGGCCCAAGTCTTAAGCTGAAATCCAAACAAGGAATAAAGGCTTGACATTGGCTTTACCTTTTTTTATTATTTTCAAACCCCTTTAGACAATCTTACTTAAGCTGCTTTAATAACTTTGAAGATCTACACATTGGAATGCCGATACTCTTTCCCTTTCTAATAATCTCTCGACCAAAACACAAAAAAAAAACATAACAAAAGACGTTACCTACTGACACTTGAATCGTTTGCCCCTTTGCCCTTCCCTAATGAAAAATAGAAGAAAAGAGGAAACTACAAATACTTGAAGAATTTTCATTGCCGGTGCACGCATGCGCACCATAACTCAAACAGATGAGCGCAACTGGAGATACTTTTCAATTTTCAAACCGACTGCACTTGGAAATGTGACCCGACGTCAATGGCCGCTTAGGCCTCGAAGTCGCACTTCAAGACGCAAGTTAAAGACATGTGGACGGACGGGCAGGGACGGACGGGCGGACACGCTAAGTGCTTACTTTTTATGCCTTCCTCTTTGCCTAATTTAAGAGATCTAGAGTTTTGTAGTTCAAGCACGTACCAAGACCACGACCACGACCACGCACAAAAAAAGAAAAGAAAACACTCGAGGAGGGGTAAATGGTCATAGAAATACTTTTTCAAAATGACCATAACTTGTGAAGCACGCGCAGAGTTTTAGAAATTCTTTAAATATTCGTTTCCACTATTTGTATCTATAAGATACTTTTTCTTTAGACAGACACATTAACAAGTCTCGCCAACATAAAAAGCATTAAAGAGCCAAAAAGTCACTCAGACCCAACACTCCCCAAAATTGCAATGCCATCGACAATGTCATCGACAATATGCAAATATTGTTATTGAAAGCTTCTTCCAAATGGTCTCACATGTGAGTGGCAGCGCGTCATGCTTCAACGCCTGGCAACATCCTATATCAACGACAGTTGTGTCCGGGTCATGGCATCTCGCACATCCACACACAGGCACAGGTTCTCCAACCAACGAACGACCTGTTAATCGTCCCAAACACGAGACTCGTACGTCATATTACGTGAGCGACAGGACAAACAGCTTTTAGCCTGCCCCCATAGTGCACCACTAGCACCATGACACAGCTGTGTCCATGTCGTGCCGTTTCCTGATCTCACTGACAGACATCGACGTTGAAACTTTACAGTTTCAACCTGACTTGCATATGAAAACAGCGAGATTCTCGTTTTATGCAAAACTCATAAGTGCGTTTAAGCTTACTGAAATGTGACACTAGGGTGTGCCAAGGATGTATACCATAATCAATATTTATTAAGAATTTATTGATATTACTTTACTAGATATCTTGGCAATAGCCTTCAATTTTATGTTTAGTGTTAAACTATAGTAATTCGAAATTAACTTGGAACCCGCAGGGAACCAGGAGAAGGGGAAGACCTTCAATGACATGGAGGAGAACCGTACAAACCGAAACGTGCAAATCTTTTAACGAGTTGAGACAAATCGTCTCCTTAAGCTCCTAAAGGAGTATGGAGTTAATAAGAAGTAATTCGAAATTAAATATTTTAGCTCTAAATGCTTTTAGTTTTGGTGACAAAAATAAACTCCTAATATAGGAGCTTAAAAGAGCAGAAACAGTTGATGAGACGAGGTAAAGAAGATATATTATATTTATTAGCAAAAATCCACCCAAGTGTATCTGTTGTACCGCCTTCACAACTCACAGCTCTCCCAAAAGTCCAATGGCCTGCACATATATTTCAGTATTTTATTTCGATTTAGGATAACAACGATCTCCGTTGAAAGAACGTGCATGCCTAGGAGCTTGTTTCTTAGGCTGACTGAAGTTGCTTCCTTCATGCTACAGAAGCGACATAGTCCACTATCCGCTATATCAATTTTGATCAAGTGGCTGCGGATCCTACAAAGTCCCGTCAACAGTCTGTTCCGGATCATCATGAGTTTGAAGCTCTAACAGTTGTAGTTAGAGGGTAGCGTTTTGAACTGCTTAAGTCCTGGTATCTGTTTCAAGTGAAGCTGCTGTTTATTTTACTCCTCCATTCTCAGTCAGTCCTGTCCCACATAGTTACCAATCCCATAATCCCGATGTTTTTGTAACGGTTCTTCCTAGTCTATATGCCAGCTCATTTCCTGGAATCTTGGTATGTCCTGGAACCCTTCTAATCGTTAGCTTATTTCTGTCAGCAATAAATATAAGATTTATGCTTTTATATACTCAGTTTAAAAGAATGTCAACTGATACAAATTTTTATTATTAAACAACTAAGGGGCTTAGCCTCCTGTTGCTTAACTCATCAACCGTACCAACTTTTTTTTCAATAGTTTTATCTTCGCGCCATTACTCGAAGCTCGATGATGGATTTCCCGGTCTCACGGTTGAGCGTCCTGCGCCAGGTCATTTTAGGTCTGCCTCTGGATCGATTGCCTTGTGGGTTCCATTCCAGAACTGCATGCGGTATCTCATCATTATCTTTGCGCAGCGTGTGGCCCAACCAACCGTATTTGAGCTTGCGAATTTCAATTTCGATTGGTTTTTGTTGGCAAAGTTCCCTAAGGCACACATTGCTAAAGGTTCGAGGCCACCATAATACGCTTCTAAGACATCGATTGACAAATCATTGGAGCTTCTTGACAATAATAAGTAATAAGTAATGAACCATGTCTCACAACCATACAACAGCACCGACTTTATGCATGCGTTGAAGACTCGTATTTTGGTTTTTCGCCGGACATTCGGTTCTCGCCAGAATCTATTTAGTTGTCCACAGACAGCTCTGGCTTTACGTATTCTGCAGACTACATGGTCGAATGCTCCTCCGGATGATGTAACTTGGCTTCTAAGATACCTGAATTTGTCTACGTTTTCAATATGCAAGTTGTCGATACTAAATGCGCTTGAATTAGTGGGATTTACCCGCAAACTGTTCGTTTATGCGCAGTTAATTTGAGGACCAATTTTTGAGGCTTCTGTGGCGAGTCTATCAAATAGGGCTTGAAGGTCCGAATGACGGGAAGAAATTAGAACAACATCATCCGCATATTCTAGATCTCCTAGTTTACGATTAAATTTCCAGTTCGTCGAAAACTATTTAATTCATCTGCTTCAAATACCAAATCAAGAACGGTGATAAAGAGAAAGGGCGACAGTGTGCATCATTGCTTTACACCGCTGCTGCATTCAAAAGGATCGCTTAGTTGTCCGCCGTGCAAAACTCGGCTTGAGGACCCAGCATACGACGCTTTTATGATATTGACAATTTTGTCTGGAATCCCTCTACCTCGAAGTACTACCGAAATTGCTTCCCTTTCAAAGGTGTCAAATGCTTTCAGAAAATCTATGAAAGCTTAATATAATCTAGAGTTGAATTCCTCGGATTGCTCTACGATAATACGTACAGTGTTTATAAGATCTATACGAGATCTGAAAACCAGCTTAATTTCTACGTAGAACGTTGTTAAGTGGCTTGTAAATGCGGCTTAGTATGATCTGATTGAGGAATTTCATGATGGTTGGCAGGAGAGAGATACCCCTCCAGTTAGAGCATATTTGTCGGCTTCCCTTCTTCGGAATCTTGATAATTATTGATTCCTTCCATGATTTAGGTACGTTTTCAAAGGTCCAAACAGCTTCCAAGATCGGAGTTAACTTTTGTTATACCAGGAGAAAAAAATTGCACCAATTGCTGTACTCCAAACAATCGTTTTAATGTCGAACTTCCATACTTTATTTCTTTGAGAGGCTTTATGCACGGTAAGAAGATCCGCCATCAATTTTAAATATTTTTTTGAGTTCTTTTCAGTAATTTGGAATTTTGAAATCTATTTCTTATCTAAAATCTTTAAGATCTTATAAATATCTACTATACGAGTACTTATATGCCCATATAAAACAAAGACAGTTACACCACATACATACATATAACTCAAGAAAGGCTGCAACGATTTTGAGAGATTTGATTTGTTTGAAAAATTAAGACAAATCTTAGAAGAAAATATATTTTTACGGAAATATTGTATGGTTCGGTCAAACACTGCATTTTTTTAAAGCAACAGCAAACAAACTAATATTACATTTATTTATATTGTTAATTTCTACACTGAACCACCCTAATGTCGCATAAACTCCATGAATGTATCTTCATTAGTAGGAACAACAATTCGTATCCTTGTATAAGCTGTTTCCTCTACTTGTTTGGATTGTGTGGTCTTAAAACATTTGTAGTCAGCAGATGTCTTGCAATGAATAAATATGAGCAAAATTTTTTGGCAAGTTTCAGTCAAAATATTTTATACAACTTTTTAACAAGTTTTGGTTTCGAAAAAAACTTTGTCTGTTGTTAGCCGCTGTAAGTGCAATACATTGTACATATACATACATACATATACATATGTATTGTATATAACAATGTTCATGCTTGATTGCATTTTCATGTGCAGCGCATAAAGTCAATTGTTTACCAATTGCTTTATGTACATTTATAAACAGGAAAAAAAACAACCACTTAATAGAGGATTCTAAGAGAACTTGTGGAATTAGTTTGTATAGCCAAACAACATCCACAGCTTGAATAAAGCAACATGTCTAGACATGATCAAAGCAATACCTGCAAGGGTCTCTACAAAGGCACAAAGACCTTTGGGTATTGATTTGTCGGCTTCTACCTGAACCTTTGAGTACGTCGTACGCAATCCCTGGGAAATGCTGGGCTATAAAACATTCAAAACGAAAAATGTTGCATAGATTAAAAAATCATTAGGGTGCTGATAAATTGCTGAGTTATCTTTGGAAAATGCCCAAATAACTGAGCAAGGTGTTGAACAAATTAAAACGATCATTTAGGAAAAAAAGTATCTTTAAGATACTATCGCGCACTTAAAAGGTTTGGCCAAGCTAAAAGCCCAGCAATGCCCAGTTAATTATGGTTTTAACTTGCACAACATGTTCTAACACTTTAATAGATATGCTATAGAAAACGTTTCTTTGTCTTAACAAAAAAAAATAAAAATAATGCTTGTGTCTGTCAGCCATTAGTGCAATTTAATATACCAGCCCTACAATATTCGCCTTTGTTTTAGCTTTAGTGGAATGAGTTTAAGCCTTTCATTGTTTTTTCGTTTGTTATTTTTATTTTGGCATAAAAACAAATATTTTATTTTTTTATTTTTTTTGTTGATAGGCAGCCAACAAGAAGAATTCCCATTTTATAGAAATTCCAGACACACAGTCAGAAGTACAGACAAACTATTGTTGGCATTGGCAGCAACTACTGCAATTGCTATTGAAAATGGCGTTACTCACATTTACATATATGTATGTATATGTATTTACTATACGTACCCTGCAGGAAAACATTACAGTCGCAAACTGGTTTTGAACCGCCCCGTTGTGCAACTGTTTGTCCGAAACCTAGTATGTTTGCTCTGAAAATTCTAGTATGTTTAACATGGGGCTGTCATTGCAGGCAACCAGAATTTTCGGGTATGATGTTCAACTGGTTTCAAACTGGTCCGGCGCATATTGAACAAAACTAGTAGCAGCTTATTAGAATGTAACAAGTCGCTTCTAACGAATTCAAAACTAGTCCATTTGATATAGAAAATTAATAGTCCTTTGCATTTAGTTGTAGGTTGATAAATATGGTCTTTAATTTTACTAGTAATTTTTGTTCCAGACTGGAATATACTGCCCAAAAATGAAACTACTTTAAATTTACAATTTGAACATTATTATTATTATTATACAAGTTACATAAATAAATTTAATTACTAAACAAAAATAATAACAATTTAAATTAAAAACATTAAAAATTATCTTAACATATAAACATACAATTTTACTTAAAATATTGAATACAATTAATTTTAAATACAAATTAAAAATATAAATTAATTAAATTACAAAATTAATACAATTATATAATCAAACAATATATTACATAACATATAATTTATAATACAACTTAAAATAAGAAAATTATGATTACTTAAAAATACTATAAGGTAGTTTTTGTTCATTAGTTGCCGTTCTGGGGAGCTGTTGTCCGAGAGATTTAATATTGCCGACTGAATTTGTATTTCTTCTGTAAAGAGAGTTTTAATTATTATTTATTTTTTTAATTTCGTAATGAATAGTATGCTTACCTTATAAAATACCACAAAAGTTTTCGAAATGGCTTAGAGACGTTTTCCCCAAATACATATGTAAAGCTCCATTAAAACGTCTTTGTGCAAGATCTCACACAAATATCAAAGCACGGAATGACGGGCCTGATTCCTCATAGCCATCAACTAATAGATGCAAGAAATGTCTCTATAGAGCACAAAAAACAATTTTTGTATAAATACGTTCATATTTATTTATGGATATTTAAACAATACAAAAACAAATTATTGCTATTTTTACTTACCTTAGTTGACATGCGTCTGTGAGCAGAATTTAACTGCAGATAAAAAATTTTGTTACAAATATTACTTACAACATTATTTATGCACATGCAATGCAATTATATGAATGTATCTACATACAGTTGCCACAAAGTCATAGTACAGCAGCGATTTTACACTTAAATGCGAATTCCTCCCAAATTGTTTAAATTTTCCAAAAACTAATGATGAGGTTTTGTTAAATATGTGTATATAATGTCATAGTACACTTAGACGGTATACCGAATTTACGTTGTTGCAGCTGGTTTGTTCTGGTATTTTGTAACGGACTTTTTTGTATTATGCTTTGCTTTACTTTTGTATGCGTGGGAAATTTCCGCTGCCAAAATGTGCATTATTAACTGCAAACGTTGTTTTTTTTTTTGTTTATTATTTAAAAATATATATTTAAGAAAACCTCATCATTAGTTTTTGGAAAATTTAAACAATTTGGGAGGAATTCGCATTTAAGTGTAAAATCCTTCTGTACTATGAGTTTTGTGGCACACTGTATGTTTGCATAAACATAAATAGCAAATATGTAACTCACCTTGTGTTTTGGCAACTTTTCTTTTATTATATTTAAATAATTGTTTTTCTATTACCACACTGATTTGCTTTTTAAATTGTTACTTATTTAAATTATTAAAACAATTGTTTTTCAATATTAGAACAACCGATCGCACTGACTTGCACTTTGTACTGACGCCTAATTTTTGCAGCAGCTTCTTTTGCCTTTTATTCCTTTGTTGTTTTTATGCATACACAAAATTTGTCGCAGAAAAATAACACAAACCAAATAGCCACAACCCACCCTTAAAGAATGCTTGTTTGTTCTTGTTGCGTTACAATAATACAAAAAACGAGAGAGCAGCTCGCTCAATTGAGCGAACACAAATTTGAGAGCGTAAGCCGTGAGCGAAGCGCGCTCTCGTTTACCGCATTTTCCTATTCCACAACAGTTCTTATTTGAACCATATAAGAACTAGTAACGTTTAGAGTAGTTGAGGCCACTTAAATGACACCGAATTCCTCAGGGTATATAACACTATAAACTATACAACTGCGAGGGTTGCCTTTTATGTTGCCGGCTTTAAAAGTGAAAGCCAAATCAAGCTAATTTCAGCTTCTCAAAATCTAACAAGAAACTAAACTAAACGCAATTTTTGGATTTGCCAAAAAAAATTTATATTTATATTATATATTTAACAGTAGATTGCGATATTAAAATTCTTCACAAAACTATCACAAAAATGGTGATTGACAAATTCATGGAATATACTTAAAAAAAGGAAAATTGCTTCTTTTTTTTTACGAAAATTTTTTGGTTAACAAAAATGCTTCTGAATTTTAGCTAGGGTAGTCAAGTTTTTGGGTCAATGTCACTAAAAAATAAGAAATGGTTACTATATGAATAGAGATTCTAAAGGGTTTTTTAATAAGAGTGCTACAAAAGTTTTTTTTAAATAAAACAAAAACGGTTTTGGATATCAGTGAAAGTACATTCGATGCCATTATGTATGGAACTCCATTTCCTTTGCATGGCCACCACGGGCACGCTTGTAGAAGTCCAGATGCTGAACCCAATTTTCGACGGTTTTCAAGCATAAATCGGCCGATACTGCTGCAATTTCACGTTCGATATTCATACGAAGTTCATCAATCGTCGCTGGCTTCTTGGCATAGACCATAGACTTGACGTAGCCCCACAGGAAATAGTCAACGGCGTCAAATCGCACGACCGAGGCGGCCAATTGACTGGGCCATTTCGTGACACGTTCACCAAACTTGGTTTTCAATAAATCGATTGTCACATTCGCTGTGGAGCTTGTGGCGCCGTCCTGTTAAAACCACATATTCTCCACGTCCATATCATTCAATTCGGGACAAAAATATTCGGTTATCATTAAGCGGTAGCGATTCCCATTCACAGTAACGTGCCGGTCTTGATCATCACGGAAGAAGTACGGCCAATGATGCCGTTAGCCCATAAATGGGATGCAATGGTGACTCATGGAGTACGTGAGGATTGCTGCCGGACCTATAATACATATTTTGCTTATTGACGAAGCCATTCAGCCAGAAATGAGCCTCATCGCTGAAGATGATTTTTCGATGAATTGTGGCTCAGCCCAATTCACGTAAATACGACTCTTCTGATGGTCAACCGGCTTCAGTTCTTGCGTCAATTTGATCTAGTAAGGATGTAGGCCAAGATCTTTTCGCAAAATTCGCCACAACGACGTCACAGAGATGCCCAACGCTTGAGAACGACGTGTGAGAGACTAATATTCTCGACGCTACGGGCACTTTTTTGTCTCACTGGCACGGGAATATTTTGTACTGTGCCTGTGGATTCAAATTTTTCCACTAGACGCTCAATTGTTAATCTTAATTGCAGGGCAATTGTGACGACCATAAATTGGACGTAGTGCTCTTAAAGTTGAGGCCACTGACTCCGAATTTTGGTAGTAAATTTAATAATTTCGACTCGTTGTTGGATCCTATATCTTTCCATGACGAAATGGCAAACCTTACTGAAAAGAAATGTCAAGAGAGCGGGAAAAAATATGGCGTCGTTTGCTGTCCCTATCGGTCTACTTTTGTTGCGTCCTTATTGAAAAATCCGATTTTATCTTCGGCAATAATATCTGACCATCAAATGGCTGTGTACCATTAGGAATTGACCAGAGGACGTTATTTTAGTATAGTTACCATACGAAAAGGCATAGTGCACTAGACTTTCATCCCAGAGGTTGTTAGTTCGATTCTCACGTTAAGCATGGTCCTGCACTTTCCACTTTTTCTATTTCCCTAAATTTTCCTGACTATTCTATATCCCTATCACGTACTCCCATTATCGGTATCCCAAAGGGCTTGTTCTCCTGGACTAAGTGAGTTGGGACGTTAAGTCCCTTTAACCTTTAACCTACCTACCTACCATACGAAAAACCAGACTAACATTTTTTTTTTAAATACTTCGTCAGCATTATGTTTTCTGTAAAAAAAAATAATATTGAAGGCTTAAATTTAAGCAAGTGGCACTACTGTATCCTAAAACTAGTCGGAATTTTTGTATAAATCAAATAATCTTTATTTATTCTTCGAAATCAATTTCGTCACCTTCAAAATAGTCCCCTTTCGATATAATACACTTATGCGACCGCTTTTTCCTTCCTAGAAGCATGCCAAAAAGTCTTCTTTCAGTATAGCCTTGGATGTCTTCAATTGACTCAAAACGGTTTCTTTCAGTATAGCCTTGGATGTCTTCAATTGACTCAAAACGGTTTCCTCGGAGTGGTCTTTTTAGTTTTTGAGTATATAAAACCTCTACCTTATCCAATTGAGGCTTCAAGGCTTAAATACTACAATTGTAATACCTTATGGAAATTCCTTCCCTACTTTCCTTGGTGTTTATCAAATTGAAGCTTCTAGGCTTAAATACTGTAATTTTACTATCTTCCGAAAAATCCAACAAGTCTAGAATCGAGCATTGGGCCCACTTGTGGCTAATTTTCATACTACCAGCTCTTTTGGTCGTCGAGAAATAGACAAATCGGATCAACGATCGGGTATGCAGAAGAACACCGCTAAGTCGATTTCTTTTGATCGTTTCTAATCATATTTGTGGGGTCTTACTGGTGTTCTTTTAGTTGCTACATAGAAATTTTATCCACTCCCCGGGCAGGTACTAATATTTAATGACTGTTTCGAGACGGGTGGGATGGTATCATATTTCCTTTCCCTTTAAAGTAAATAATAAAAAAAAACCAAACTTATTAATGGAAAATTTAAAGAGCAACCCTCGCACCAGGGGGGGAGACAATAACTGTACTAAACACAGACTTTGTCAACATCATTGCTGTCTATGGAAACTGCGCGTATGTTGATGGAATAGCTATCTAGTTGCATTAAGGAGTGGCAGCTGCCCCAACGTTTAGCGCTGTATTGATGACTGCAAAACGATATACAAAGATACTATGCATACATATGTATTTGCACGTGTGTGTGTTATATCCCTGCAGGAAAACATTACAGTCGCAAACTGGTTTTGAACCGCCCCGTTGTGCAACTGTTTGTCCGAAACCTAGTATGTTTGCTCTGAAAATTCTAGTATGTTTAACATGGGGCTGTCATTGCAGGCAACCAGAATTTTCGGGTATGATGTTCAACTGGTTTCAAACTGGTCCGGCGCATATTGAACAAAACTAGTAGCAGCTTATTAGAATGTAACAAGTCGCTTCTAACGAATTCAAAACTAGTCCATTTGATATAGAAAATTAATAGTTCTTTGCATTTAGTTGGAGGTTGGTAAATATGGTCTTTAATTTTACTAGTAATTTTTGTTCCAGACTGGAATATACTGCCCAAAAATGAAACTACTTTAAATTTACAATTTGAACATTATTATTATTATTATACAAGTTACATTAATAAAATTAATTACTAAACAAAAATAATAACAATTTATATTAAAAACATTAAAAATTATCTTAACATATAAACATACAATTATACTTAAAATATTGAATACAATTAATTTTAAATACAAATTAAAAATATAAATTAATTAAATTACAAAATTAATACAATTATATTATATATACATAACAAATAAATTATAATAAACTTAAAATAAGAAAATTATTACTTAAAAATACTATAAGGTAGTTTTTGTTCATTAGTTGCCGTTCTGGGGAGCTGTTGTCCGAGAGATTTAATATTGCCGACTGAATTTGTATTTCTTCTGTAAAGAGAGTTTTAATTATTATTTATTTTTTTAATTTCGTAATGTATAGTATGCTTACCTTATAAAATGCCACAAAAGTTTTCGAAATGGCTTAGAGACTTTTCCCCCAAATATGTAAAGCTCCATTAAAACGTCTTTCTGCAAGATCTCACACAAATTTCGAAGCACGGAATGACGGGCCTGATTCCTCATAGCCATCAACTAATAGATGCAAGAAATGTCTCTATAGAGCACAAAAAACAATTTTTGTATAAATACGTTCATATTTATTTATGTATATTTAAACAATAAAAAAACAAATTATTGCTATTTTTACTTACCTTAGTTGACATGCGTCTGTGAGCAGAATTTAACTGCAGATAAAAAATTTTGTTAAAAATATTACTTACAACATTATTTATGCACATGCAATGCAATTATATGTAATGTATCTACTTACAGTGTGCCACAAAAGTCATAGTACAGCAGGCGATTTTACACTTAAATGCGAATTCCTCCCAAATTGTTTAAATTTTCCAAAAACTAATGATGAGGTTTTCTTAAATATGTGTATATAATGTCATAGTACACTTAGACGGTATACCGAATTTACGTTGTTGCAGCTGGTTTGTTTGGGTTTTTATAACGGGACTTTCTTGTATATGCTTTGCTTTACTTTTGTATGCGCGTGTGGGAATTTTCCGCTGCCAAAATGTGCATTATTAACTGCAAACGTTGTTTTTTTCTTGTTTATTGTTTAAAAATATATATTTAAGAAAACCTCATCATTAGTTTTTGGAAAATTTAAACAATTTGGGAGGAATTCGCATTTAAGTGTAAAATCGCCTGCTGTACTATGGCTTTTGTGGCACACTGTATGTTTGCATAAACATAAATAGCAAATATGTAACTCACCTTGTGTTTTGGCAACTTTTCTTTTATTATATTTAAATAATTGTTTTTCTATTACCGCACTGATTTGCTTTTTAAATTGTTACTTATTTTAATTATTAAAACAATTGATTTTCAATATATTTACAACCGATCGCACTGATTTGCACTTTGTACTGACGCCTAATTTTTGCAGCAGCTTCTTTTGCCTTTTATTCCTTTGTTGTTTTTATGCATACTCAAAATTCGTCGCAGAAAAATAACACCAACCAAATAGCCACAACCCACCCTTAAAGAATGCTTGTTTGTTCTTGTTGCGTTAAAAAAATACAAAAAACGAGAGAGCAGCTCGCTCAATTGAGCGAACACAAATTTGCGAGCGTAAGCCGTGAGCGAAGCGCGCTCTCGTTTACCGCATTTTCCTATTCCACAACAGTTCTTATTTGAACCATATAAGAACTAGTAACGTTTAGAGTAGTTGAGGCCACTTAAATGACACCGAATTCCTGCAGGGATGAGCCAGGTTGTATATGTACATGTGTAAGATCTTACCATGACACTCTTTAAAAGCTATTCGTAATTCATAAAAGTTTTGCACAATTTGCACATTTTGAGTTTGCTTGTTGGTCTCTTAGCGTATAAAATTTAATTCATGGAATTCTTCTATCATTTAGTAACAGATACAAAGATACAAAGATACAGATATGCATGTGTGTATCTTTGTATCTTTTGTTGGGCGTATGCCTGACACTTTAACCATTTAATAAGCGCTCTTTTGATTGAATTAATGTCAAGCCGTTTAAAGTTGCAACTTGTAAGTGTCGCAAATATCTCATGGATTGTCTGTTGCTGTTGCTTTTGTACTATGAAGTTTAAGTACGTAATTGAATTGAAGTTGCCATAAATTGAGGCTGAAGTTGTGAACTTTTCAACTTTTATATGTATTACATGTTTGTAAATGTCAGCAGTTATTGTGTTAGGCAGACAAGCAAACTAAACATTGTAAACAGAGTTGAAGATTTGTTTGGTCTATAGAAAGTTCTATAATAACAAAACATTAAACACTTAAGAGTTCAGTTTATATAGGTATACTTTTTTCAGAGCTTACTATATAATATCAAATATTTTGAAAGCATTTATGCATAGAAATAGCCAATAAATCTTGGTAAGTATCTTAAAATAAAAACAAAGTCGTGAGCGCATAAATCTTTAGCACAACTTGACGGTCGGTGATACATAGCTAAAATGAATGAACTTCACTCTTTTATGAAAACCAAAAACATAATGTTTTATACTTAATTAGGTTGTTCTAAATTTAGCCATTGTTTTCTGAAACTTGCTAGAGACCATAAATTTTGATTGACTTCTTGGCCTAAAAATATTTATAAAATCATTATAGTCGATTATTTTGAAATTTTTGATTTCATCGAATGAATATCACGCATTAGCAATAAAGAGAATGTTACAAAATTTAAGGTAGTCTACCTGAAAATAAATAAAAATAATAATAAATCTAGCAAAAAGCTCTTATCCTACATAGGAGTCTAGCTGTAGTAGTTATGTATATTGTTTCACGCCCCTTTATCCAATTAAAGATTTAGATACACCCAAGTGAATACATCAAAAGCTTCTACAAATATTGTAGTCAATCTCTTTCTATTCTCTTCTTATTTGTTTCATGTTAATTGAGTAAGATTTAAATTCATCATTAAATTTTGAAAGCTTATTCGCAAAGTTCTTTCAGTAATACATTAAAAAAAAAAAAAAATCAGTCAATTTTCATCATAAAAAGATAACTCTATACAGAAATCACATCTACATATCACGACCAATAACATAAAATAGCTAACTTTTTAATATCCTCAGACTTTTTCTGAAAGAAATAGCGATATTTGTAGAAAAAGTCACCAAAATGTTGTGTTTTTGGGCTTTCGGGCACACATTTTCGACTGTCGTTTTTTCTTCGGGTTACCGATTTTAATGATTGTGGGCATTATGGAAAGGTACTCTATTCTACTTTTGAGAAAATTAGATTTTCTCAAAAGATTTTTACAGATTTTATGACATCATATGTGCAACTGTTTTTTGAAAAAGATTCTTTTTCACTAAAATAGTCCTAAAAATAAAACAAGCTATAAGAGGATAATAAAAAAAACGAATTTTGAATACTGACACATTACCCTAACATAAAATAAAAGTCTCATCTCGGGAAAAAAAAGTGTGAAATCGTCTAGTGTAATAATTCACAAGTTCATACCAAGTTTCTAATGTGGAATGTTATTTACTTAGGAAAACATCGTATCTACTGTATTACCAAACCATCTCATTTTCTTCGGTTTGATCAACTACAATATATCTGACTCTTTATTATTGGTTATCAAATAATCTGAATACAGTTTCATAATCGGATTGCTAAAAAAAATTGTACTCCTACCTTACTCAGTAATACCAAAAGGTAGCTAGAAAGCCCACTACTTTGTCTTTCTAATGGAGGCACTCTCTACATCTTTGACCGCTTCCCCATCAATAACGGTTATGATGCTAAAATGGAACCCAAGTAATAGAATTGCTCCTTATTCTAAAGTTTTCCCGACCAACAAGTTAAACTTCTCCATCTCAAGATTCATCGCATCTTATTTCCTTGTCTTTTTTCGCGTAGTAGCTATTTTTCACAACAGCTCTACACTGTAAATCGTTCATGCATTCTATATGTAAACTTAATTATGATATGAGGGCAATATCGAGATTTATACATATCGATGTTTTCTCACGATTTGGGCATTTTTACTTCTAATGTTGGTGCGCGTGCGAACGAAATAGACGGGAAATTCAATACCCAAGAATAAAACACGTTTTTAAAGTTTACGACAAAATTTGCGATGCCTATATGGTAAATCCGAGCCTCACTGTACCTCTGATATATTTAAGTTTAATCTTAAGTTTCTTATAATCCATGTATCCAAGCATTTACTTAAAGTAAATTGTGCGTGCTTCTGAGAATAAATACGAACACGTCTGAATCATATAGAATTGTGTTTCTTTATTTTTATCGAAGTAAAATATTAATCCTTAACCGCAGATTATTAAAATCCATGGAAATTTGCTACAAAAACTGGTTACTAGCTAGGAATGCTTCAACTCGCTGCTGCTCTTATTTCAATTTCTGATGAAATATACCTTTTTAGCGCTTGAGTTTATTTAAGAAAGTATGAAGAACATTTTTGTACACTGTACATTG
>JBAMAX010000110.1:0-281810 GCA_037043745.1 Chymomyza amoena
TAACTGTAACTAGAGGTATTTAATTAGCAGAATTCTTCTCTTGTTCGAGGCTGTTGAACTGAACTCTGATAAGATAACTGGCCTACACTAATTGTGAACACAGACAGTTGTCTGAGCCATGTGAGATCTTATCTCAATTAAGCCCCTTTTTTTATCAAGGTAAACTTCAAAATAGTACAATAATTATAAAAGACGCTACGTGTTGCCGAGGTAGTAATGCATTTAATTGCGGAGATTTGGCTTTACAAACATGCATATACAATCCCAATCCAGATAGCTAAAGCTGCTCAAACAAACCCAAAATTAGCGAAAATCCTATAAATAACACGAGGCGTTTAAAAACGCGCACAAAACGCTCTCACGCGTGAGAATTTCATCAGCTTTTTGTCTGTTAATCGCTCTCTGCAAATGTTTGCCTTACACTGACCCAAAAATAGACCAACTATAGTTACAGACCCAATCAACCCACCAAGTTATGTTTGTGTGTTTGTGATCATTGACTGAGTCGACACAAATATTACGCATCCCATTGAGCGAAATAAATCTCTAATATATGGTAATAATAGTCAGTCGGTCGGTCGTAGAGCTGCTGATAAAAACGCATGGTTTACATTCCAAAGTGCGCACCACCAAACGCAGGCTGCTCCAATATTTATATATGGACGACATCTTGGTAGGGTGTCGTGGTCGTCTATTGCTGCATTCTAACTAAACTTATCAAATTGTTTGGTTTTTAGTTGGCAAACTGCGACGCAGTTTTTATTGATCCGCCCGCTGCTCTTCGCGCCTCTCTTTTTTTACCCTTTTTTCATGTTTGATATGAGATCAACTGAGAGCTGAGGAAGAAGCAGACACAGACACAGGCACGGGCACACTTAAAGACATACTAGAACCAAGGGCGTAGTCAGTCGTCAATCCGATTGGAAGAGTAGGAGTGAACATCTTTCCCCCGGGTGTCATCTTATGCCATAAGGATGAACTACACATTATAGCTTGAGGATTCCTGTGGAAATTTGGTCACACTTGCTGACTTTTTTTAACAAACCCAAACCAAACAAGCTGCTTGTTGTTCCTCCCAATAACGAGTATGAAAAGTAACGACTGCTGCTAATTTGTTTACTTTTCACGATCGTTCGTATATATTTGCCTTCGTACCGCATTTTAAGGGTTGTTCACGCTGTAACATGTGCATTCTTGCACTTTAGACAAAGTGAACACTCAAAATGTCTCTACTTCTGTGCATACCTGAGTTCAGCAGTTGAGTTGAAAGTTAAACATAATTTATCAATTTATGTATTATTTTCTTTAACTCCGTTTGGAGCGTAGAGTCAGAATCAAAATATTTTTTTATTATTCGCTTCGGACAGTGCTAAGTCAGAGATAGTGCCGACATTTTGACATTATAATCGTTTTAAGACACGTTAGTTCTGTATATCATTCTTTTAGTTTACAGCACTATTTAATTTATTGGAAATATTATTTGCCAAATCCTTTTAAACTCAACACCATCGAAAACAGGATCAAGAAACCGCAGCAAACCTTTGGGAAACTCAAAAACATCTGGAACTTCTCATCTCTCTCACGGGCACCAAACTGAGAATTTTTAATGCCAATGTGGTACCTGTCCTACTATACGGGTGCGAAACCTGAAATGCAACTTCGAGGTCCCTGCAGCGAATTCAAGCCTTTGTCAATCGATGCCTTAGACGCATCCTAAAAATATGATGGCCGGAAACCATATCAAATGAGAGGCTGTGATCACTATCAAAACAAAGTCCCATTAAAACAAAAATGGAACTGGAAAGGTCATACGCTACGAAAAGACCCGTAAGACATCACAAAGCAGTCCATCGAATGGAACCCTCAAGGATCACGCAGAAGGGGGCGTCCAGCGCACACATGGAGAAGGCAGTTAGAGAAAGAAGTTGAAGTGAGTGAGTCGAATTGGAGTGAAATTAGGAGGATGTCATCGTATAGAAGTAGATTGAAGAATTTTGTTGCAGCCCTATGCTGCAGATATTATTTAACTTTTCGCCTAAAATATGAGCTATCCACAAAGATAGGTTTGGGCTTTAGTCTGCGAAGCTCGATATGAATTCCTAGACAGATAGACAAACATGACTCTATCGACACAGCTGATCGGATCATTGAATGATTCATTATAGAAATTTAAGAGATCTACTTTATTTTTGAAATTAGAGTATCTTACTGAGTCACTGGCGATCAAGGCACAGGCCAAACATTAAGCTAAACGTCTAAAGTTTCGGATGAAGTTTCGTTTTAAGCCATAAAATCTATATATAAAGATCTTTAAAGAATTGTGGATAGGTCTGTCCCTAAAGGAACTAGCAAGTCAATGGGAACACTTTATTTCATCGAATAAACGACTTTGCAACATTGCTCTATTTGGTAATTCAAGAAAATATTATAGTTTCGGATAATGTGACACACGCTCCCAAGATGGCCAGTTTATGCGGGAGGGAGATTTGGGCCTCTAACTCGACGAAGACAGAGTGTAGGTTGGTAAGCGAAGCACGCAGGGGCAGAAACTTCAAGTAATATATATAACTAAATGTATACCTTCATTTCACGTAAATATCTCTGAGCGAAATGTATGTATAAGACCCACATATTAGCTGAGTTTGACGAACCTGGCTCTAGAGGATCGCTTTTTGTTCCTACAGTTCATTGCATACATTTGCAAAAAGTTCTCATAATTTTATAGCTCCTGTGCAAGGTATACTAAAGTCTGATCTTTCTATGAAGTTTGAGTTAAAAACTTTTTCACTTGATTTTGGTGAAAGTACGAACCGAACAATCGTCGAATCCTCAAAATGGTTCTGCAACATGTGAGACTTATGCGATTAGGGATGTACAGTTTTGATTCCTCTTCACTATCCCTCCCTTTCTTCAATTCCTTTCCACCCCTTCTTTTAATTAGGCAACCCAATGGACCTCATGGTCTCTGGGTGATCTCAGTCACTATTTGAGCTGCCTATTCAACCAATCAACCAACCATGAACCGGAATGTAATAGATCGCATCATCGAACCAAAAAGTATTCTTAAATTTGAATTGCTCGACAACTTCGTTAAAATATTACTTCACTTAATTTTGGTGAAGTATGCACCCGTCCGCATCAACGAACTAAAAAGTATTCTACAATTTTGATTGCCAGACAACTCCAAGCAATTCTGCTCGGAATTCAGCTACATCTTGTTGCTTCGCTTGACTACGCCCTTGTCCGGCTGTGCATCCAAATGAAAGTTGCGCGGTAGATAAGTTTTCGGCAAGTCTTTGTAGTCTGGGGCAACAAAGTTGCGCCGCCGCCGCGAGAGGCGGCTCAGCTCAGCTGATAGAGGAGAGCTGAGTCTTCGGCTGCGTTTCTTTATAATGATCATTTCTTCAGACCAGCTATAACTGGCTGCCCACGATAGCGCCCTATACATATGTACATATTTCTAATATATATATATATATATAGAAGTTGTCAATTGCCCGACGATCGGTTGTAAATATTTGCATGGACCATGTCGTCGTTATAGTAAGTTTTACTAGTTCTAGTATTTCTAGAGCTCACTTGTTTTCATTTTTTTTTGTTTTGTATTTGTTATTGTTATTATTACAATTGTTTTCCAGTGTACGATGATGACGACGACGACGGCACCGTGGAGAACGCTCGTGTCTCTTGATGTTTGTGTTATTTTCCTATATTATTTATTTACACTATGCTCAGTGAAGGCCATCATATTGTTGCTAATAATGATGCCGATGATGATGATGATGATGATCCTACTCTCGTGATGATGCAACAATAACAACTGATTGCATTAAGTCCAGCTGATGACGTTAAAGATTGCTTTGATCTTTGATCGACAAACATAATATAACTATGCGAAGGACTATAGTGCTTCCAATATTGTGAAAAAGAAAAACATTCTCAAATTCTATAACCCAAAATCGCAGTTATTTTGACTCCAACTTAGTTTCTTTTTAAATGATGAACTGACGTTCATGAGGTTCACAAAAGATTATTTCAAACTTAAAGATTGCTTGATCTTTAATCGATAAACCAAATATAATTATGGAAAGGATTATAGTTCATCCAATATTTTGCTGGAATCCAAAATCAAGAAAAATACTTTCAAGTTCGATATCTCAATTTCGTGAATTTTTGGGATAATGACACCAAGTCAATTAATTTTTAAGTGATGAGCCGACGTTCATGATGTACGCAAAAGATTCTTTTGAGCTTGATCGAAACCAAACCAAATATAATTATGGGCAGTATTATAGTGTATCCGATATCCAGTCAAGAAAAATACTTTCAAATTCGATATCCCAATTTCTCAGTATTTTTGTGATAATGCCTCCAACTCAATTTCTTTTTAAATAATGAGCTGACGTTCATGATATTTATGAACAAAGAAAGTTCATCGGAACTTTTTCTCATGAAAACTTTGTTTATATGATCATATTATTAAACTAGAATTAAAAGTAAGTTGGTGCTCTACGACTTTTCTAACAACTCCAAGCAGCTGTGAAGTTCAAATGAAGCTTTTAAGAACTTTGTTCATAAATATCATGAACGTTAGTTCATCATTTAAAAAGAAATTGAGTTGGAGGCATTATCACAAAAATACAGAGAAATTGGGATATCGAATTTGAAAGTACTACTTTTAATTCTAGTTCAATAATATGAACATATAAACAAAGATTTCTTGAGAAGACTTAAATAAAATTCTTCTTCTTCTCAGCTTTACAGTCTTTGGTGGATCTTAGTTTCCGCAACAATCTCTCTCAGATAGTCACTCTCTCTCTATTTGGACTTCTATTTTTCTAAGATCGGTTTCTACATCTTCCAACCCTCGTGTCATTGTCCGCTCTCTCCTTCTTCCTCCAATCGGTTTCAATACAAAGGCCTTCCAAGTTATTCTATCAGTGGACATTCTTAGCACATGACCCATCCACCTTAGTCTCTGTGCTTTAACAAATCTTAAAACAGTTTCATGTCCTGCTAGTGAATCTAGTTCACGGTTGCATCTTCTCCGGTAGGTGCCATGCGATAGCTTGACAGGGCTAATTTTCGTTACAGGAAATCTTATCAAAATAATCCCATTTTAAAGTATGTACTTCTATATCAAAGGTATATTTGAGGATGTTAGTACAGCTTGTAGAAACCCCGAAGAAAGTAGAAAAATTTATTGCGGCTAAGAGAATTCCTTGAATGCCGCACATAGCATAGGGCCTTTCCAAACATATTAAAATTAGGTTTATCCATTGCTATGTTCTTTGTTGTGCGATTGGTCTGCTGGTTCTTCTCCAGGTGTAAGATGGTCTCCCCCTTCGACGGCTTTCTTGAGGGTTCCAGTTAAGAGCAGTACGATCGGTCTGCTGGTTCTTTTCCAGGTGTTAGATTATCTACCCCTTCGACTGCTTTCTTAAGGGTTCCAGTTAAGAGCAGTACGCACAATATTTTTTGATGGATTCTGATTGAAGGTAATGACGAAAGTCTTTTCTCTTTAAAATATTTTTCCTAAAATGTTTTACAAGAAACTTGTTTTGTCCACTATTCCCAATCCATTCTTTCTTTCAAATTTTAGTTTATTCCTTTTTTATATTTATATTCATATCCATTTCTTTTTACTATCTAATCTCTTTCTTTTTCCATGTATTATCGTCTCAATGTGGTCACGAGTATGTCGATTATTTTCAATTGCATGTATTATCATTTAAATCCTTATCCATATCGTGCATTAAATAAGCAGTCACGAAGTTCGCAAGCGACCCTCATTCCTTTTGGAGTAATACTCCAAGTTGCTGGATTATAATCCAATAACCATATCTCATATATCCACATCCTATCGCCTCGAAGTAATCATGCAGATTTCGATTATTTCCAATTCCATGCAAGCACATTTAAATCCTTCTCCATATCGTGATTCTTTAAAAAGTTCACGAAGTTTGCAAGCGACCCTCGTCCTCATTCTCTCGCGTTAAAAGAAACACTTCAAGTTGCTGGATTATAATCCAATAACCATATCAACTATGTTACATCCTAACCACTTAAAGCAATGCCCACATATCGATATTTATCGATAAATCGCTAATATACTTACATAAAATCTCACGATCGCGCATGCTAGGATTACGTAATATGGTAGCTACTTTGGGTCGCATTGCTGATGCTTTATTATTGCCATTTTTATTCGCCTTGAGCGTATCCTGGTTGCAGCTGCTGCCACTGTTGCTGCCATCTTTGGTGCTGCTTAGTTCCTCAATGATTGTATCATCCTCCGAGACAGCGGGTCGACACTTGGACAGATGTATTGTATCCGAATTGATTGTTATATCTGACAAACCCACATAAAAAACAAAACAATACAGGCCACATTCAAAACTTAAACTTTTAAATTATTGGCAGCTTCTACTCACCGTCATGTGGTATGATGGAATCCCATTGCGAAGAATCCCAGGGCTCTGAGAAGACGGTGCCATCGTCGGATTGTGCCGAATCAATGCCACCGTAATAGGTCTGACAAAAGGCGGCATAATTGCGCTCCACATTGTCATAGGAAGACAGCCGACAACCATTTTGGCTGTGGAATGACTTCTGACTGCCAGTGGTATCCACCAGCGATGCCGGCTTGTTGTCCTGCAGCAGCGGCTGCAGTGGCTGTGGCAGCAAATTTAGTGCCAGCTGTGGCGGTGTTGAGCAACGCACCAGCTCGGGCAGATTTAGATCCGGCAAGCGCTTGGCTATGATCTGATGCACAGTCAGCGGTTTTTTCTTGGCTGCATCCTTTTCACGTCCCAGTGAGTTCTCCTTCTCTGCAATTATTTGACTGCCGCCCTGTTGCTGACGTGCCTGCGCCTCTTGCCAGTCGGCGGTCGAGTCGTAATCCCCATAGCCATTAACGTTGGCCTTATCCTCCTGCTTGGGCATAAACTCCCAGCTGCTGTCCAGCTGCCAGTGCTCTATGCGATTGCGTGCACGTTTCGAGGGCTGCTGTGCCTGTGCCTGCGGCTTTTGTTTTTGCTTAAGTTCATCTAGGCTGCCAGCCATTTTCTCCAGATCTGCTGCAGCCAGCCCAATCTTTAAGGGCTCCGAGTGACGCTGATTAATGGGCAATAGCTGACTGCGTTGTTGTCGCCTCAAAATGTTGACGGCCGTGGCATTGGTCAGGCCCGCCTGACGTAGTGCATCGGCTGGCTCAGCATAAAAGGGACTGCCCTGTTTGCTGCGCGATCCAGGCGTTTGTGCAGCCGTGGGTGTGGTATCACCACCGCTGGTATCAGCTGCTGTCTGTTGTATAAGCGGCTCCTCTGTCATAGATTGTGTCATGGCGCTGACACTGGCAAGATTGGGCAAGAGCAGACCGGCACGTGAGCGTGGCGGCGCATCACCAGAGAATTGCAACAATTGTTGTGTGCTGTCATGGTTACTTATAGAAGGATCCTCGCATGGCGAGAGCAGCTGTGGCGTTGGTGTGGGCGTGCTTGCTAAAAGAGGGAAGAGAGAGCGAGTCAGTCCGAAATTCTATACAAAAGCTTGACCACTACTTACGTGTCTCGGCCAGCAAATCGGGTCTACGATTGTGCACACCGCCATGCATGTCCAGCGTTGGCTTAAAACTGGTCAACAGACTGGTGCGATCGCTGGGATCATGTGACCAAACATCTTCATAGTCGCTAATCTTGTCACCCAATGCGCTGCCGCAATACATCTGCGGGCTCTCCAGTATGTCCGATTCCTGATAGTGTTTGGACTCCTTGCGTGCACGCGCCTTGCGTGATTTACTGCTGCTGCTGCTGGCCACGCCCACCACGCCGCTGGGCGTCAGCGGCGAGAGCATCTTACGCTGACTATTGCTGGAGTCACGGCTGGACTGTGATTGCGACTGTGTATGCCAGCGACTCTCGGTTGATGAGGAGCCTTGCGACGACAGCGTATCCTTGCATTCACCCTCCGGTGACAGACGTTTGGCAAAGGTCTGAAAAGTGCTGGCATTGGCATTGAGCACTGCATTGAAGGGATTTGTTGAGGCTGGCGTTGTGACTTCTACAAACTGTGCCGGATTCGTTTTGGCAGTGCTTACAGCTCCATTGCTATTATTGTTATCCACGGAAAAGGTGACTGTGGTGGTGACAGTAAAATTGTTGTTATTATTGTTGCTGACATTGGGCAGCTGATCCGGTGAGTGGCGCTTGGACCAACGCAGTGGCGGTGCCGGCGGCTTGAGATTCAAAGTATTTGGCGGTTTTGGACGCTGTGGACGCACCTCATTGCAGTTGACCAACTCACCATGACTAAGCTCGGCCAAACTGTTGCCCAGCTTGCCATTGGCAGCCTTAAAGGTGCTCAAGTTGTTGTTGTTGTTAATATTATTATTTGGATTTAGCTCGGCAGTTGGTGGCAAAAATGTGTTGGCTGCGGCACGTGCACTAGGTGCATCCACCGGCGACATGGTCAATATGACCGAATCCACCGAATTGGGACTCATTAGCTGCATATGCTGACCACCGCTGGTCGTAAATGAGCTCATGCTAGAGTTGGTATCCGAGGGTGTGCCCGCCTGGCTAAAGAAACCCAACAGACCCTGACTGCTGCTGCCTGTGGGACTAAACAGCTGTGTTGCTGCAGCCATATTATTGTTGTTGTTGCTGCTGCTGGTGTTAGCCAAGCCCTGAGTAGGCTTGACTGCATCACTAAAAAAGGTAGCAGTGCCCAGACCACTGGTTTCTGTTAGTGAAAGCGGCGATTTGGCCTCCAGCAGCTGTTGCTCGGCTGGCGTTATCTTGGCGATAGCTGACACTGGTGGACCCAGCACTACAGGACTGCTGGCATAGCTCCAGAACTCCTGACCCAGCAGCGCCAACGAAGAGAGCTTCTTGCGATTGTTGGCCTCGCGCAGCACACGAGGTAACATGAGCTGCACGGGCAGCTCATCGCAGCACTGGGCATAGTGTGCTATGAGTGCTGGTATGGAAGCAAACTTAAAGCGGGAGCTCTCCAGACTCAGCACATTGTCCTGCGATTGTATGAGATAGTGTTCAATATAGGGACCCGTATCCTGTGGCAGACGCACCGAGACGGCCATGGTGTTGGGCTGACTGGAACCGCGCACAATGAAGGTCTGCAAAGAAAGGGAAAGAAAATGGAAATTAATATAGGAACAACATTTCTGTATGCTATCGCCTCCCTTTAAGCATAAACGTCATGCGAGTTCCCCCAAACGAATGCTGCATGTGACGTCACAAAATACATTTCTGTCACGTTTCGTAGCTGTGCCGCTTTGAAAGCAACACGGCTTAGGGTTAGAGGGTTGCCAACAAGTGAAAATCATTTCCAAAATTTAACTAATGCGTTAAGCACTGCCTAAAAGCAGGCAACACATTTTGTAATATGATGCAAATGATGCGTCTCATTTTCAAGACTATACCATTAAGTCGCATTCACGAGCTCCAACCCCCCTGGGCAACATGATGGATGGCCAGTCAGTCTGTCATTCCTTTCATACGTCCGAACACAGTCTGTTCAGCTGTCATCCCGTCTGTACATATGCCATACATAGTAGATGCGCCTGATTTGCTGATTATGGACTAAACTAACGCCAGTGATGAGTCTATTTGCCAGGCACAAAACTTGATTACAGCGCAGACATCATCGACATGGGCATACACTACAAAATGGGTTTGAGTTCGGAATGGCTGGAATGGTGAATGGATTGGTTGGTGCCATTCGGTTGCACTTTCAATTCATTGCCAGACCGCAAAACGGCAGACAGGCAACAGCTGCGACACGTTGCGACATGATGCGCATAGTGACAAAACAACAATGACAACAACAACAATCAGGACAACCAGGACGACAACAACAGCAGCGACTACAACGACAAATGCCCAGCCAAAGGGTGATAAGTTGCCTTCAGGCATGCAGCATAGACTACACTGAGAGAAAACAAAATGTATGAGAGTTTAAAAAGAAGTAGACCGTAGGGTTGCCATACTGTGACGGTTTTATCAGTAAATTTAGGAATTTTAAGAAGAGCAGAATAGGTACTGGAAAAGCGACTTAGGCGAGTAGTAGAAGAAGACCTAGAAGAGGAGTAGGCAGCGTTCAGACCGGGTAGACAAATACAAGAAGGAAAACTGGATAGCTAAGGGGAAGGATCTTTTCCAAACGTTCGTAGACTTAAAAGCGGCATTTGATAGTGTGCCAAGACAACATGTATGGGAGGCACTAAAAACTAAAAATGTCCCAGAGAGACTGATAAACGCTATAAAAAATGTCTATGACAGGCCGAGGGGGAAAGTAAGACTAGAGGGGGAGAAGTCAAAAGTATTTGAAATATGCAAAGGATTAAAGCTAAGAGACAGTCTTAGCCCACTACTGTTCATCTTATTCATGGATGAAATAGCTAAATCGTGTAAGAGTCAAACAGAAAAAACAAAGGTTGGGAGCTGGAGACTTTAACCCATCTATCTATTATATGCGGACGATATTGTTATCATACCAAACAATCCGGAAAGGCTACGAAATACATTACAGACGTGGTCCAACAATCTAAAAAGAAGGGGAATGGAGGTCAATATAACCAAGAGCAAAGTAATGTGGGTCTCTCAAGAGGATAGGTCGACAGAGCATCTGCATATAACATGCAACGGCAGAGAATTAGAGAGAGTCGAATCCTATGAATACCTCGGAACCATTGTTAGCTTTAAGGGAAATATAGACCAAGAAGTGCTTAGCCGGACCAAGAAAGCGGTCTCAGCGTACTATCAGATAAGTAACATAATATGTGGGGATAATAGTGGGATAAACGAGAGGTAAGCACAAAAACAAAACTCAAATTTTACAACACGGTTATAGTACCAATAGCACTGTACGGTACCGAATGTTTGCCGGTATTAGAAAAACATCTGACTAAATTTCAGGCAACAGAAACGAAGTACGCATGAAGGGCCGCAGGAAAACCTCGGGGAGATATGGTCAGAAATGAAAGAATTCGTTCAGAAGTAGGGCAGAAGAAGTCGATTATACAAGAAATCGAGGATAGACAGCTAAAATGGTTCGGACCTCTACATCGGTTGGACGAGTCAAGAAAAGCCAAACAGGTACTGGAAATGAGAACGAACGGAAGGCAATGCACCGAGAGGAAGACCCCGAAAAACTTGAGAAAATCGCATCCAGGATGTGGGAAGGATGAGGGCAGAACCCTGGCAGAGATGAGAAGAGAGAGTCGGGACCGACCTGATTGGAGAAAATATACCGAGGCTACATCCGACGCCTAACCGCAAATGGGGTTTGAAGAAGAAGAGAGAAGAAGAAGAAGAAGAGGCCTAAGCCAAGTGGTTTCGAAGCTCAAAGGCATGCAAAAAAAATACTTTTTATACTTAACCCTATGTCATGGGATTTCCTCGAGTAAACTCAAAGGCGTCAAATAAAAACCCCCTAATTCAATTACAAACAGCTCATATACTATAAAATATACTAAGCATAGGCCTTACCCTTCGAGACATTCCTCACTTTTTCGCTCAGTGTATGCGTGTAATCGAAATAGAAACCGGAAATGCCATCCAACTCTCTGCACTTCAGATAAAAGGAATAAATGAGATACAAACAGGGAACAGAGACAACCAACCAAACCAAACCAAACCAAACCAACTCGATAGATGCGTTTGGAGTCGAGTTGGAAGTGCTTTTGATTTGAATGTGCCGCAGGGTCATCAGTTGAATTCGTCTAAGGTGTTTCGATTGAAATATCGACCCTTTCTGCAATCAAACACAACTCGATGTTTCAATCATTTACATTCAATTAATTGTAACCACAGTCAATTTGAAAACTTCCCAGAGTTCTATCAAGTCGATGGTTTTTTTTTCTTTTTGATTTAAATTGAAAATGCATGAACAGGAAATTGAAATGTTAAATGTTTTTTGTGGTTTTCCACATGACCAATTCGATGACCAGCAAATGTGTTTTCAAAATGTTTTGCACCAAATAAAAGTGAAATTATATATGGACTAGGAATTGGTATTGGGAACGGTCACATTTTATGTCGACACGAAATATTTTGCGGTTAGCTTGCGAGGAACTTGACAAGTTTTGACAGACGACGTCATTTCCGCTCGACAACGACTTGAAACGAGTCAATGAACTGCAAAAGTGGAAATGCATTAGAAAAATGCATACAGGAAAATGTTGCATTCCTGGAGAGCCTCGAGAGCAATCCAACAAGGCAAAACTTGAGAGTGCACATTTTTTATGCTACAAAGCTTCCGGACTTTTGTTGAAATAACAAATGTAAAGTACAAATACAAAAAAAAATGTTTTTGGTGTTATTTGAAATAAGAGATTCGGCGTACTCAAAATGCATTAAGCTGCAGCTGATGAGTTAAGGGAAGAGACGTCGGAGACTCTCCAGAAGTCGCCCAGTTATGACCATGGGCCATCGAATGGATAAAATACGGTGTTGGAGTTACATGAAATAAAGGATTGGGAGTATTCGGAGAACATTAAGCTGCATCTGACAGGTAAAGGAAGTATTATTATATACTTATAGAAAGAGACGACAGAGACTTCCCAGAATTCATCTAAGTATGATTGTAGTATAGAAAACACATGGTTTTTGGTGTTACCTCAATTGAAAGATTCTGAGTATTCTGAATCACTAAACTGCATCGGACAGGTTAAAGGAAATATTATAATATAATTAAAGAAAGGGATGTCGAAGACTTCCCAGAATCAACCTAACTACGATCATAGATCATAGAATAGAAAAAACTAGGTTTTTGGTGTTACTTGAAATAAAAGATTCGGAATATTCGGAGCACATTAAGCTGCATCTGAATAAACCTAACTATGATTATGGTGACTAGAGAAGTCGCAATACCCAAGTTTAATCCTAACTTCAGATTTCAAAAACTTTCAGACGTTCGCGATAGGCTCTAGGCCAGGTGAATTTCGTGGTCAGTCAAGAAAATCCACTTTTTATACCCTATACCAACCATATGGTACAAAGGGTTTATAAGTTTCTGCAAGTCGAATACGTATGGAACATACAGAAGGAGTCGACGGAGACCCCCAAAGCTACCTACAGTATAATCAGGGTGACTAGAGAAGTCGCTATACCCAAGTTTATCTGTCTGTCTGCCTGAACGACTAGATCTCCAAATTAGTATATTAAAAGAAAGGCAAAATCGCAGCAAGGGATACAGGAATATAATTATAGAAAGAGACATCGGAGACTTCCCAGAATTAACATGATTATGACCAGGGAGATTGAAGAAATCGCTTTACACAAGTTCGTGACTCTGTCCGTATGAACACCTACATCTCCGCATTGGTATAAGCTACAGCAACCAAACTATCAGATTAGATCTCTTATTATGTATATATTATTTGAATATAGGGGTTATGCTATTAGATCCCATAGTTAGACTACGGAACACCTTATAAAACCCAAAAAGTTGTAGATGCACAATTTTCTTGCTTTTGAACGTTTTTTTGGATTACCCCAGCAATATACAAATTTCTTTCAAAATCATTTGACTATCTAAATTTTTGCTTACCTCTTATCTCTCTGTTTATCGTAGAAGGCTTAAACAGTTCTAGTTTATAGCTTCCTCTATGTAAACACATAAAATTCCTTATATACTTTCGCATAAACTTATTCGCAGACAAGTCAGGGCAGAGATTGTGAAACGCCTTTTTATTGTTCGTCAGTACTAAAAATTTGTCAATTTTCCCATAAAAAGCAGGCAACTAGTCACACAGATACACACTAATACCAACAAGCAACAGACATCTTTTGTGATGCGTTTTCTTTAAGACGTTTTTTTTTTTTCTTTTCTTCTGAGCTGTTTAGCTAGTTAAGGCATTTTTATGCTCGTTTTGTCTTTGTCCTTTTTCGGATACACTATTTTTGGTATAAGCAATACAAACTAGGAATGTATTTAGAGTCAAAGTCGAGAAGTGAATATTTAGGAGTTGCCAAACCCCAACTCAGCTGTTTTGTAACAGGAGAATTTATCGGAAAAATAAGGCAAATATATATATATATATAGTTTATCGAAAATAAAAGGGAAAACATCGACAAATAAATCCATTTTGCGAAACACCATTTCGGGATCTGACGTCCCAACTCGGTTAGGCCAAAGAGTAGGACCGTTGTGATACCAAAGTGGTGACCTTTCACGAACCTTTCCCTTATATACCAAAGTCACAACCATCCGGGTGGGTGAATAAATCTCGTAAGGTATTTTGGACTCTGTTCTGAGAGCAGAGAAAGCTTATGTAAGAAGTATGATTTGAGGAAACAAGCGGAGTGACAGAAAAAGTGTTCACCGTCTTCAGCTCATCCTCATTAAGACAACTTCTACAGACGTCATGATGAAGTGCATTGAGCTTTGATGCATGGGTACCCACGAGCCCCAACTCACTTATGGCAAAAAGTAGACCTGATATCGTAGTGGTGGACCACCCTTTCCCACTCAGAGTGTCCTCATATGTATCAAAGTCACAACCATCCTCGAAAGGCACTTTGGACTCTGCTCTGAGAACTGGGACAAGTCATTTCAGAAGTATGATTTGAGGACTCAAATCCTTGTCCTACACAGTTCAGCGGAGTGACAGAAAAAGGGTTCCACTGCCTCCAGCTTCTCCTCATAGCCACAACTTCTACAGAACCCATGATGAGGTGCATTGAGCCTTGATGCATGAGTTCCCAACAGCCAGTTTCCGGTAATTGCTCGGATTACAGTCGGGTTCAGAGAGCAAAGTAGCTTTGTTCTTTTCCTGAATATATACCGCCAAAATTTGCCGTGAGACCCTGCACGTGTTCGATATCTGATTCCAAGCTTGATTTGCAGCTAAAGCAAAGTGGTTTTTATGCTCAATTTACAGCTGTCCATAAGTATACCCAGATGCTCCTTGTCCTGGAGGAGGATGCTGGTAGTTCCTCGTCTTGCCAGTTTGCAATGGAATTGCTCTCAATATCCCTATCCCTATGTACCGAGACTCAGATAAGGTGGATCGAAAACTGATACCCAGATGCTCCTTGTCCTGGAGGAGAATGCTGGTAGTTCCTCGTCTTGCCAGTTTGCAATTCAATTGCTCTCAATATACCTATTCCTATGTCCCGAGACCCAGATAAGATGGATTGAAAACTTATACCCAAATGCTCCTTGTCCTGAAGGAAGATGATGGTAGTTCCTAGTCTGGCCAGTTCATCCGCAATGCAATTAACCTCTATATTCCTGTGTCCCAAGAACCAGATGAGGTAGATCGAGAACTGTTTCATATCTAGATGATATCATAAGAGTCCAAGGGCATAGTTAAACGCGAGTTTCTTTTCGGGGTTCAAACCCCTTCCGAAAGATTTTTTTTTGTAGTGTTTGGGTACATATGCTTTATTAGCCACAGTAGAACCCACCCGGAAAAATTTCTGGCTACTTTCTTATGTGAGTCTAAGAAACAACTTTTCCCCAAACCCATCTGCAAGTCGCTACACTTCTGTAGAGCATTGTTTTTTAATATATCTACAATCCCGAAATTTAATACAAGGAGCACCCTAATTTTTTCGAAACTGCATTTGCAGTGTATCCCCTCGTCGAACAGCTGTCTACAGTCCGCATTAGAATTCCTCCTTTGTACTTATTTGCTGTCCAGTTTCCTGCTTTAAATTGCATTTCCTGGCCATTCGGAGATGTTTGGCTTCAGATTATTAAATCAATATAATGACATAGCCAGGACTTGTGCGTAGCTTGGAACATAAAATGTTGGTTGTTGTTGTCTAGCGCCCGCATTGTAATCAAATCAAAGCAGTTCCAAAGTTTTGATTTAAAGTAGTATCAAGTAAAATACTGAAAATCAAATCAGTAAATTGTAAGAGGAGCAAGTGAAAGCGAGAACGAGAACGACAAAGCTTGACGATTTTTCCCGAAAAATAAAAAAAAATCATAAACATCGCCGCAGGACGCCGTCAAAGCAAGCTCAAGTGTAGCAGGATGCGAGGGGAGGCACCCCATGCTCGAGACGCCATTTTTAAGCACTACCAGCATTTATTGAAAAATTCTAAAAATACTTATATATACTATATACATATGTACAATACTATACATACGCGCTTATATAATTGCATACTTTTAGGGTTGCTCACGGTAAATATGTACGTGTGTATGTATGTAAATATAGTAGGTATATGTATATGTGTATGTGCGTGACTTTAAGTAAAATGCTCATTATGAAAAGTTTTACTGGCGATTAGCAATAGGGCGACAATAAAGTACATAATCGACCCTGGCATCGGCAAAAACTTGGAGCTTGGAGCTGGCAGCTGCTAACAGCCCCCCACTTAACGCCCAACCCCGCCTCCAACGCACCCAACCCACAAAATTCTTTGGTCAAGTGGCAGGCCAGACCAGGCTAAAGATGCTGCCATTATTTGTGGCCATGTCGTTGTTGTTGTAGTTGTAGTAGTTGTTATTGTTGTTGTTGTTGCTTTTGTCGCAGCGTCTGAAAAGTTTTTGCAATGGCGACAAGCGCCAAGGCGTTGCACACACACACACACACATATATACAGAGAGCACACTCATAGATACAAAAATGTAAAACTATCGAGAGGATGATCGAAGCTGTGATACCCTTCAAGCGAGCGGTATGATCTAGTTCTAGGACATAGTTATTTACAGGTTGATTCTTAGAGTTCTTGATTGAATGCATTTCATTTTAACTTTTTTAAGGTGGTCAAATAAACATTTGGTTACACTTTTTCTTATAGTTAAATTGCACTGAGAAAAATAATCAAGGTTTTGATAGTATCAAAAGTATGCTAGTAGCCATTTCTAGCGTGAAATAATCGTGTTTTGAGCAAATTCGAACTAAGATTAAGATCGCTTTTTTTTAGCAATAACTACTTAAGCCAGATATGCCCAATGTACTACATAAAGCACATCTTGATTAGGATCGATTATGCACGCCCTTTTTCAGTCACATAAGCAAGTTAAATTCTTTTGTTATCGAAGGGAGTTATCACGAAAATTCGAAATTTGAAGCCTGATTAAGTTAGTTTTTGCAAAAATTCTTTGCTTGAGTTGCATTTTAAGCGTTCCAATTTTTCCGAGCTGGTCACACTAATATAATTTTGTTCTCATTTTTTTTTCGCAAATTTTGCAAGTTGAAAATTTGTGCAGCCTGATAAAGTTCGTTTTAGGAAAAATATTTTTAAAGTTTTTTTTTTTGTATTTTAACCTTTCTGCCTTTTACGAGCTGGTTACATTAAAATATTCTCTTTCTCTTCTTTCGCTAGTTTTGCAAGTTGTAAATTTTTTAAGCCTGATTAAGTTCGTTTTTGCACCATTTTTTTTTTAATAATAAATTTACAATACATAAAAAGTTGTATATAAAAATTATCAATTGAATTGTAGTGAATTTAATATAAATAAGTTGAAAAATTTTTAATATGTGTAGGAAAATTTTTTGTAGGAACCTTCCTACGTTATACCCAAAGTAAAAACATGTTGAAACAGATATAAAAACTCCGTTTTCAGAGACTGTTTTTACACTAATCGAAACTGAAATGTTTAATCAAATCTTCTGTTTTAACACATTTTTTTGCACAGTGTAGTTCGTGCTAAATGAACTAATAGGTTCTATATTCTGAAAATTTCCAAAATAAGGGCGAATGACAACAAATAAATTGTTTCGTTGATAAGGCTCACATTAGTCTAAAAGTGGTTTTTGGCCACTTTATTTATAAAAGAAAGTGAAATATTATTATGGAAAGAAATTATATTATCATCCCGCCCCAAAAAAATTATAGAAATTGTTTTGAAGAGTTCAGACTTAAAGCGTTTTGAGATAGGCGTTTTGCAGTATTAGGAGGGGAACATTTGAACATTTTCAATTTTGCTTAGGTTCAACAAACTCTATCTAACGAATTTTCCTTTGGCTTTTGAGTCTAAATTTTTTAATAATTAAAAAGAAGATACATATTTGCCTACATCTTCAAACCTTTCAGTCTATCTTTAAAAAATAGTCTGGTATGCCTTAAAACAAGTGGTTTAATTTTTACTAGGTGGCGCTTATAATGTGAGCTGAAAAGGCAAGTTTGTCTTCTGCTCAAAGCATTTCTTCACTTATCTTTTGTCTTTGAAAGATTATAGCGTTCTTCAGAACAACGCTAGCAAAGATGAGCTGGTCACACTAATATATTAAATTTTTCTTTTTTTCCCTTTTGCTCTATGCATGTATATATTTATCTTTTATCTTTTGAAAGATCATATGGTTCTTCAGACAAACGGTAGGAAAGATGAGCTGGTCACACTAATGTATTACATTTTTTTTTTTTCGCTTCTGCTCAATGCATTTCTTCACTAACCATGTATTTATTTATTTATTGTCTTTGAAAGACTATAGGGTCACACTAATATATTACATTTTTCTTTTTTTATATTTATTTATCTTTAATCCCTCAAAGATCAAAGGGTTCTTCAGCCCCAGATGATGCTACACATTTTGTTATAAAAATATTATGCTCTGCCACGCCTTCTTCTGCCTGTAACATACACATTACACAAATCTATGTTGCCCTTTATCCTATATTTATAGTGTATAAATATGGTTGCATATTTTAAGGAGCGTTCGCGCGTATGGAATAACAATTTATCATTGTTTTGCCTTTGGCTTATGGAATTTATGTTCGCATTTTTAACGCAACATTAACTGCAATGTAAAGTTAAGCAGCGCGTAGTTTTAGGAGCAGGTGATGGAACCACCATTCTAGCCAAGATTCCAAGATTCGCGGGGGCAAAAGCCCATAAGCCAAAAGCGAGCTGAAGATTTCCATAAAAATGCTGCAAAGGCAGCAAAAAAAATATATATAAATGGATTTCTAAGCGAAAAACAAAATTCACAGACTCATGACTCACAGGAGTTAATCCTTTAGATGACGTTGATGCATTTCTGTATCAAAGTGTTTGTATTTAAATGTAACGCAGTTGAAGTTGGTCACACTTAAAAATTTCTTGCTCTGGTTTTTTGCTAGTTTTGCAAGTTGTAAATTTTGGAAGCCTTTTAAAGGTTGTTTTTGCAAAAATTCTTAGCTTGATTTGCATTTTAAGTTTTTTACTTTTTGCGAGCTGGTCACACTAATGTATTTTCTTTCTCCTTTTTTCCGCTTGTTTTGTAAGTATAAATTTTGAAAGCGTGATAAGGTTCGTCGGAGGGGAGGGTTATCGCATACAAGGCAAAGTCTCTGATTGTGGTCAGCAAGGCGGCCGCCAGAACGATCCTTGTTCCTTGCTTTATCCAAGTTGACACACAGCCTCCTCGTGGCCCCTTCTGGATAGCAGATTAGCACCCGCCAGTCTGTGAACCAATGTGTGCGGCGCTGTCCAATCCCCTGGACATTAAATCTGGGTTGTGCGCAGGGCTTGGAACCCGCCACGTAAAAACACTTATTCAGTGAAGGCCAAGAAACAAGCCTCGGAAAGGACTCCTTTTTATGTTGACGACCACGGCAAACGAATAATGGACAACGATTTACGGGTATGCACCTGGAACATCCGTACCCTCTATAGGGATGGTGCCTCTGCCCAATTGGCGGACGCCCTCAGTAAATGTAGGGCTGACATCACCGCCATCCAGGAAATGCGGTGGATAGGGCAAGGGTGCAAAAGGCAAGCACACTGCGACATCTACTACAGCGGCCATGCGGAGAGGCGCGAATTCGGATGCGGGTTCGTGATTAGCAAGAGGCTTCGTCACCACGTCTCTGGGTTCACTCCGGTGAACGAAAGGCTAGCCACAATCCGCATCAAGGCCAAGTTCAACAATATAAGCCTGATTTGCGCGCACGCCCCGACGGAAGAGAAGAACGATGCGGTCAAGGATGCCTTCTACGCGAAACTCGAGGACCTGTACGACAAATGCCCGGCCCACGACATCAAGGTCGTCCTCGGGGATTTCAATGCGAAGGTTGGGCAAGAAGGTATCTTTGGTCCCACTGTCGGTCAGTTCAGCCTCCACAAGACCACTTCGCCCAACGGCCTGAGGCTGATCGATTTCGCCGCGGCGCGAAACATGGTAGTCTGTAGCACCAGGTTCCAGCATCTCGATATTCATAAAGCCACTTGGCTGTCCCCCGATCGGTCGACCCGCAACCAGATCGATCACGTTCTGATTGACGGAAGGCATGCCTCCAGCGTGCTAGACGTGCGCACCTTTCGTGGTCCAAATGTGGACTCGGACCACTACCTTGTCGCAGCCAAGGTGCGATTGCGCATAAGTGCATCGCAAACAGCGCGTCCTAGTGCGCAGCGAAAGCTGGACGTCAAAAAGCTGCGATCGCAACGAGACGCCGAGTCATTCTCCGCTCAACTCTCAGACAAGCTCCGTCAATCCCCATCTACCTCCGATGACGTTGGTGGACTATGGGCCAACATCTCCCACTCCCTACGCGCTACAGCGGAATCCGTCCTTGGTTTCGAGCGCCCACCAAAACGAAACCAATGGTATGATGAGGAGTGTCGCGCGGCCACTGTAGCGAAAAACGCCGCCTACAAACGTACGCTGCAGACTGCCGCTACGCGAGCCATCGTTGAGGAATACAGGGAGAAGAGAAGGGAGGAGAGACGCCTTTTCAGACGCAAGAAGAGGGAGCAGGAAAGGCGTGAGCGTGAGGAAATCGAGATGTGTAGGCGCAGGAATGATGCTCAAAAATTTTTCAAGAACGTCAAGCGTCTGACGGAAGGTTTTAAGCCCGGAGCATCAGCCTGCAGGGACGAAAGCGGCAACCTGGTGACAGATGCGCAAGGGGTGCTGAGGTTATGGAGACATCACTTCTCTATGCTATTGCGAGGCGACGACGGCACCAATTCCGCCACTAGAGAAGTAAGTGAACCGGCACCAATCGACGACGACGGCGTGGAGATCCCGCCGCCCAGCCATGACGAGGTCAGGGTCGCAATACAGCGACTCAAAAACAACAAAGCCGCTGGCCCTGATGGCCTTCCTGCTGAGTTGTTTAAGGCCGGAGGCGATGAGCTGGTCGGGTGCATGCACCAGCTCATTTGCAGAATATGGCTGGAGGAAGCTATGCCCAGCGATTGGAACCTCAGTGTCCTTTGTCCTGTCCTGAAAAGGGAGACCCCACTATCTGCGCCAACTACAGGGGTATAAGCCTTCTCCTATTGCATATAAGGTCCTTACGAGCGTACTGTGTGAAAGACTGAAGCCACTCGCAAAGGCACTGATTGGACCTTATCAGTGCGGCTTTAGACCTGGCAAGTCCACCGTCGACCAGATATTCACACTGCGCCAAATCCTGGAAAAGACCCACGAACATCAAGTCGACACTCACCACCTGTTCGTCGACTACAAAGCAGCTTTCGATAGCCCAATAAGGGATCGCGTATATGCCGCAATGTCTGAGCTCGGTATCCCTGCGAAGCTGATAAGGCTTTGCAGAATGACGTTGAGTAATTCCTGCAGCTCCGTCAAGGTAGGAAGGGACCTCTCCGAGCCTTTTGATACCTTGCGAGGTTTCAGACAAGGTGATCCCTTATCATGCGACCTCTTCAACTTCGTCATGGAGAGCGTTCTGCGGAAGGCCGGCGTACATCGCACTGGCACTATCTTCTACAAGAGTGTCCAGCTCCTTGCGTACGCCGACGACATCGACATCATTGGGCGTACCAAGCGAGATGTCACCGCGGCCTTCAGTGCTATTGAACGGGAGTCTGCGAAAATGGGTCTGGCAGTAAATGAGGGCAAAACGAAGTATATGCTGTCGTCAAGTAGGGACGTGCGGCGGCTTGGGTCCCAGATTACGGCCGACAGCTATACTTTCGATGTTGTCAAGGAATTTATATACCTTGGCACCGCCGTTACCACCGACAACGATGTCAGCTTGGAGATCAAGCGCAGAATAACTCTTGCCAACAGGTGCTATTTCGGTCTCAATAGGCAATTGAGTAGTAGAGACCTCTCTCGCGCGACAAAAATATCACTCTACAAGGCACTCATCCTTCCAGTGCTTCTTTACGGCGCGGAAGCCTGGACCGTGTCGCTAACTGATGCAGCTGCCTTGGGAGTTTTCGAGAGGAAAGTACTGCGCAAAATCTTTGGTCCGATTCGAGTTGGCGATGACTACCGCATCCGCACCAACCAGGAGCTGTATGAGCTCTTCAACGACATGGACGTTGCTCAGCGTATCAACATCCAGCGGCTTCGCTGGCTCGGACATGTCGTTAGGATGGACGAGGATGCTCCAGTTAAACGTGTGTTCGATGCGGTAGTCAGCGGCCGTCGGCGGAGAGGACGACCGTGTCTCCGTTGGAAAGACCAAGTGGAAGGGGCCCTGTCTTCGCTCGGTGTGACCAACTGGAGAAGGCGCGCGCAATGCAGAGGCGCCTGGAGTGACGTTTTAAGGCAGGCCGTAACCCGGTAATCGGGTTGGTATGGCCACATAAGAAGAAGATAAGGTTCGTCATTGCATACATTGATTGGAATCCAAAGCATTGTCTAAGCTGGCCACACTAAAATATTTTCCTTCTTTTTTTCGATAGTTGGAAGTTTTCGTTGGTTGTTAAAGTTAGTTCTCGCAAAAATTCTTCGCTTGATTGGCATTTTAAACTTTTTACATACTAAAATATTTTCTTTCTCTTCTTTTTTGCTAGTTTTGCAAGTTGTAAATTTTTGAAGCCTGTTAAAGTTCGTTTTTGCAAAAATTCTTAGCTTGTTTGTCATTGTAGGTTTTTTATTTTTTGCGGGAAATAAAATATTTGGCTCCTTTTTTCGCTAGTTTTGTAAGTTAGAAGTATTGGTAGCCTGTTATAGTTCGTTATTGTACAACTCCCTTTCTTTTTTAAATTGCTACTCTTTATGAGCTGGTCACACTATGTTAGTGTGTTTTTTCTTACTCTTTCGCTATTTTTTTTAGTTGTAAGTTTTAGAAGCCTGATTAAATTCGTTGTTGCAAAAATTCTTAGCTTGATTTGCATTTGCAACTTTTTATTCGTTCTGAGCTGGTCACACTAAAGTATGCTCTTACTCTCCTTTTTCGTTAGTTTTCCAAGTTGTAAGTATTGGAAGCCTATTTAAGTTCGTTTTTGCAAAAATTTTTGGATTGCTTTGTATTTTAGGCATTCTACGTTTAGCGAGCTGGTCACACTAAAATATTTGTTTTCTTTTTTTTGGCTAGTTGTGCAAGTAGTTAATTTTGGAAGCCTGTTAAAGTTCGTTTCTGATAAAATTTCTTCTGATTTTCATGCTAAAATTTTTCAGACACTTGAAAGTGTTGCCAACGGATTTTCGCAGGGCTGGGGATTAAGATATTAAAATGCTTATTATACGTACATTTTTAAAATTTCTACGTTCCAGTGGAAAAATCAACTTTCAGGTTTTTTCAGTATCAGATGTCAACATAGTTTTGTTCGTTAGGCTCTAGCTCATGTATTTAGAGGAATTTAAAAGTTGTTTATAGTTGAGGGAGTCGGAAATTATTAACTATTTTTTGGATCTCTTCGCGTTTGGCAACAAGAATTAAAAAAATTATAAATAGAAATAAAGTGAAAATCGGGCCATTTATGTTTCCTCCACAATATCGCCAAATCTGTCCAAAACAATTGCTTTAGATTTTGAATTTATTGCACTTAAAATGCAAACCAAAAAGTGCATCAATAATATTTATATATCATAACTTCTCTAAAGAGTTGAGAGCAACTAAAATCATTCGCATATTAGTTCCCAAAGGATGTCATCACTGTCGCTTCTAAATTACAGTGAGACTCCCTAAGGGAACAACCCCTCCTCCTCCAACCCGCATAGAGTACAGTAGATATAATGTAGCCGCCTAATGAGTGTCAATGTCTGATGATGCTGCTGATGGTGTCGGCGGTTTCTGTGGAGGGATGGGATGGTACATAAAATAACCAAATTAAGGCTAAAACAACTACAAAAAGCCAGCATGCCCCAAAGGGTCCATGGTCCACAATGTGGCGGGACTGACCACGGGACTATTATGCACTCATTGCCCGGCCATTAGATGCGTTGCGTGCCTTTGCATATAATAAAAATCTCATATTTTATTCAAATTGGTAATGCGAGCTTTTTAAAAGACAAAAAATAAAATGAAAAGAAGAGGAAAAATAAAAAGGGAAAAGGAAAAATGAAAAGGAAACTGCATAATATAAAGAAATGGAAATGCTGTACGTCCTGCTGGGTCTGAGCTTCAGCTGTCGGGGAGGGATTTGGCATGTTGCCGGGTTTCTGGTGTCGTTGTCCAGTTTTGCATTTCATTGACATTCATTTCACTTCTCTCAAATTCGCCATCCCTTAAAATTTTTTTATTTTTTTGATTCGCTATATATATATTTACATACTCTTTAAGAACAAATAGATTCTTCGAGGTATTATAAGTTTGCATAGAATTTTGAAATTTTTGGTTTGTCTTCAAAGACCCAAAAAGTCTCTCGAGAGCTCTTTAGGCGAAGTAAAAATTAACCTCTTATAAAAATCGACAAAATTTCACTTTTTTCATAATCTATGACACACATGTCAGGATTCCGATTGAGGTTTTTGCTTATCAGCCTTAAAAATTTTGTTAAAATAATTTCTGGGAATTGAAAATTGCTTAGTAGAAAATTTAAAACTGACATAAAGAATTTAGTCTACATATTAGACTGTCTTTATGCAAACATGCCGGCAAAATCAGACACAATTGTCGTGACGTCATAAGTAGGGATATGACAAGTTATTTGACATGCTGTGCGTTTGTCCCTTGAGATTGAATTCTCAATGTAATTTTCAGCACGGCAATGTTTCAATTCATATCCTTCCGGATGATTAAATCATGAATGGACAGCCCAATTTCATATTTTATCCAGTTGTCAACCTATTGAAACAACACGAATTCAAAAGATAACATGTGAGTTAGGTCAGATTAGAATATGTTCTAAGCAGCAAAAAATATTTCGACAAAATAAAGCTAAATGCCTTGGTCAGTCATTTTTATTTCTCACATAATATGTATATCAGATATTCTAACAAAAGAAATTAAATGCATTTAAAAAATTTTAAATTTATGTTTATTTATTAGAGGCTTTGCCCTCTACTTGCTGCGCTCGCCAACCTCAGCCCCTCCCTACGATAGCCTCGCGATCTGAACTATATATATCCTTATAAGCTTGCAAAATAATTTAAAGCTTACAAACTTTAAAAGAAAAATGAGGTGTGCTAAGCTGATGACGCAAGCTTAATTATATTTTTTTTTACTTTTTTAAGAAAATTAAATTTTTTTAGATATATAAAAATATTACAAGAAACATTTTGCATTTATTCATATGGGAATCTTTTACCGATAAATAGAAAAAAATTTCAAATTTTTCAACTTTTTCAACTTTTAAGTTTAGGCTAAGCTGATTGCTAGCAGTGTACAATGACGTCACTTGACATATGCGCATTATCACTTTGGCGTGACGTTACAGTTGCATGGGAAAATATGACAAAACTCAAAGCCAAAAGCTTTACTTCTAAAAACCTAGCTATTAATGGTACTTAATTTTGTAAAAAAAAAATACAACAATCGGTTTAAGCATTTAGCAGATAAAAGAAAGTCTATGTCTGGCGGCGTTACGTTAGAAAAAATTCTGTTTTGAATTGCGCTATAAAATTGAAAATTTTTAATAATTAGTATAAAATTGTTCTAATACGATTTTAAATTATGTTAACTAATTTAAAAACTTATTAATCAAAAAAACTTGGCTTAGTTTGGTTTTTATTAGTTTTATATGGCGTAACGTTACATGCCGTGAAATAACTATTTCCATTAAAAATTTTGGTAATTTTCTTAGGTATTTCTATCTATAATAAACATATTTAACTTCTTAATAATAAAAAAAAGGGAACAAAAATATTTTCTCACAAAAAAAAATCTGAACAAAATATGCACTTTAAGCTTTGAGTGGACACAAATTTTTAAATATAGCTATAAGAAAAGCTTTGAACTCTTTATTTTAACTAACTCCATAATTTATTCACAATTTCGAATCTCATCTCATGTCTCTTATATTATTATAATCCCTTTTATATGCTATTTAGATACTTTAGTGGTAGCGATTAATCACGAATCTGCGGTAAGAATTTCAAAATGGCAGACTTAAGATAGCCGTTGAAAACCCAAAATATCATTCTTAGCTCTTCTTTTAAAATATCTGGGGCTAGAATTTCAAAATGGCGGAATAAAGGTAGCCTAGAAAAACCTGAAATATCATTCTAAGCTCTTCTTTAAAAATATCTGGGGTGATAATTTCCAAATTGCGGACTTAATATAGCCTTACACTGAAAAAAATAAAATTTTGTATAAATCTAATCTTTTAGAAATTTAGTTAGAAAAATTACCTTACTAATTTATTTTCATAGTAGCTTAAGGATATAATTCACATAATTTTTAAGAGGTTTTATTCTTAAAGAACAGTTATTTCTGGAAAATATCTACCGTGAAAATCTCTATTAACTAAAGACACCTCCTTTCGAATTCGGCTAGAGGTCCCCAAGCCCCTCCTAAAAAAATAGTTAGGGAATTGTATATATTTACTGTATAAAATAGAATTAGGTGCAGTTTTTAAGATCTTTTCGACTTAAACTTTGAACCATTTAAAATCTAAAATTTTATAATTTTGTTTATAAAAATCAAACTCTCATTTGGATTGCTTAAACTGCTTTAAATTTATTTCTTTTTAAAAGCTCACCCCAAACTGTTCGCGGCAGATTTTCACAATTTTTCAAATTAGTTCCACTTGTTCCCAATTATATTTAGCTATAGAAAAAAAAGAATTTATATTTTTCACAATCTTTCCGAAAGTGAAAAAAAATTATTAATCCAAATAAACTTTATTCCTATTAATTAGTTGTTAGAGCATCTTAACTTCGTCTAGGCCTCGTCCTTTAATTTTCCAGCGCATTTCTTTTGTTTCAGTAAATGAAAAATTGAATTCAAACGCAAAATCCTGGCAACTCTGGTAAGCTCTGTGTGGGCTCTGCTCCGCTCCAACCGCATTCAGACAATTGAAGCGGCAAAGCATTGCCATTAGCCTCTTTCGTATTGTCTCTCCAGTTACTCGTTTCCCCCATGGCTAACATGGCTGCTCTTGGCCACTAAGCGGCTTTTCCTTTTGCCAACAGCAACAACAACAACACTAACAACAACAATAGACAACACCAAGCCAAGAGTCAAGAGTCAGTGGAGTCAGTGGAGACAGCCAAGCAAGCCATATGGCAACAGGCCTTAAGCTGATTTCCTTTTATTTCCGTTGACCGTACGTCCCCCCTAACCTCTCCAACCTCCTGACTTTTGCCGTGTATTTAATTTCGCTTTTCATCCATGGAGTCTTCCCCATATATGCATGTGACTGAGTCTGGGTTGCCAAGTGCATTAAACTCATTTTGTCGAACAGCTTTCAATTATAATTTTTCGTTAATAATTCATTAGCAAAATGTGTCGCTCTTGTGGTCGGTTGTTTGGTTGGTTGTTTGGTTGTCGTTGTTGTTGTCATCGTTATCGTTGTTGTTGTTGTTGCTGGCAGTGCTGTCATTATTGTTGCTGTTGTACAGGTGCAACCACAAGCAAATTGAAACAGTCGTTGAGCGCTTTAGGCAACCCTCTTTCTGTCTTGCTGTATTACGCATACGCATGGTAGGCCTCTACCCGTTTACCTATTTACTTTATTTGATGACATGGACTGTTTGACAGACTCTAAAGCGCTTAAAGTGCATATTGCACATAAAAGATTTAGGACAGAACTGCTGGCGTGACACGAATTGCTGGCAGAAACATCGCATGCAGGTCACTTTAGTTTAAGTACAGTCAGAGACTATGTATAATTTAAATGTTTTTTAAAAGTGTTCATTAACTAGGCTCATGTGCTGGCGTGACACGAATAGTTGACAGAAACATCGCATGCACGTTATATTATTTTTAGTACAGTCAGAGACATTGCGATTATAATTGAAATATTCTTTATAGGTGTAGATCAACTTTTGCTGAAAAAGAGTCAAAGTATTTTTATTTATTAGGCTCACGTGTTGGCGTGACAAGAATTACTGTCAGAAACACGTAACTTTAGTTTCAGTACAGTCAGCGACTAGTTAAAGGTTTTTTAAAAGTGTTCATCAACTTTTGTTGATAGTTTTTTGTACAAAAAGTTGGGAGTTGTTGAGAGAAAGTCAAAATGTTTTTATTTATTAGGCTCACGCGTTGACGTGACACGAATTTCTGGCAGAAACACCACATGCACGTTACTTTAGTTTAAATACAAGCAGAAACTTTGCGATTATAATTTAAATATTTTTTCAACGTGCACATCAAATTTTGATTGACAAGTTTTTATACAAAACAAATGGGAGTTGTTGAGAGAAAGTAAAAATTTATGTTATTTATAAGGCTCACGTGAGTCTACGTACAAAAATAATGGCTCTACTTTAGATATTCAAGTATTTGCAAAAATGGGGGTGAGAAAGTTGTAGAGAAGAGAGAAAGTAATGCAGTAATCTTGAGAAACCTTAAAGAGATCATTAACCTTAGTTTACGAATTTTAGGTCGAGAAATACGAAAATTAAACCCTTTTTTTTTCTTAAGTACCGCTTTCGAGATTTTTACGAAAAACATTTTATTTTTATTTTTCTAGTCATTCGTTTTTATCTTTTGAATAACATAAGTATAATTATTGAAGTCAACAATTTTTTTACGAAGGCTAATTTTTCGTGTAAACTAGTGTAGTCGAATCATCGCGATAAACGCCAGAAAACCAAGACTTTCCTGTGTTGAACTATCTTACATATTCATGAAATTTTAGGCTATGTATAATTTAACGAGGGGGAATCTTTGCAGTTCTGAAAATCACAAATGTGCTTTGGAATTTCAATAGCTAAAGTGAGGCTAACCTGAAGACTTTAAAACTGTCTTCAGTAATACTGATCTCAATCCCACCCCGGGATTGCCACCTTGCCGTTGTAGGAAGGACCTAGTAGGTGAAGGGACCTAAGAGCGATGCCGGCGGTAGCGTTGCTACTGGTAGGGCCACCCATGTCGGTAAGGTCGAGGGGGAGCATCGAAGCTAAGGGTAGTACAACCTGACAGACAGATATAAAACGGATCTGCCGTTTTGGTTCAAAAACTGACTTTTCTTTTCATGTATGGAGGTGAAGAAAGATAACACATTTCAGGGAGTCAGAGACCCAGTACCGGCGGCGAATAGGGGTGAGAAAGCAGGCCCCACGGTGTCGACACCCAGCGACTGCAGAAATACGACAGGGTGGTGTGGAGATGGAGCCCGTCAATGTCGGCAAATGAGGAGTCGGTGAACAAAAACGAGCCTTTATCGGTCCCGGGTTTCCCAGTAAGGGTGAAGAAGGAGGAGGACGCTCTCCGGCGCAAACAGCACTTCGGATACAAGGCCTCGCTTAGGTATTTCAGGACACTTAGTGCCGCAATCCGGAATCGTTATCAGCGAAGGAGAAGGCGTGGAAGGCTCACCAAGGATGGCGCTGCTCATGTGCAAGCAGTAAATACGACTGCAAAGAAGGAGGAGGGGGGCCAAGAAGGCGCAACGGCGGCCTCGGTGGAGAAGGAGCTCCCTCACAACCCCTAGTAAGGTCTCTAAGAAGAAGAAGCGTAAGGGATCCCCTTGAAGTAGACCAAACTCTCCCGCGAAGAGAGACCGAATGGCAAAAAGGGTGGTATCTCCAAACGCCACAGATCGGATGACTCGACGAAGGCCACGGGAAACAAGCAAGATAGACCCGATAATGGTTTGGCGAGCCTATACTCCAAGCGGGAACTTCAAAGAGCCATTATGGACCGAAATGACCCTAATCATTCATTATGATTTATTTAAGAAGGAATACAACCTATTTTAAGTCGACGCTAGTATGACTGTCAGGGTATATTTTGCAGGAGGTCGGGGTAAATATATACCTTTAAAACAAAAAACAAATTTTGCCAATACCTCAAACACAAGGCACATACGAATTTTTTAAAATGATGTCGCCTGTACGCAGCAGAGGAAGCAAATGGTTTAAGCCTTAAAAACTTTATCCTTACATGATTTTCTTTCAGTGTTCGAAAACTCTAAATTTGTTTCAGCTTCTTTGTTTCAAATCTATTACGATATATCTCATCCAATTCTATTAGTTGCAAACATCTTTAATAAACTGATTTCCCCCTCATCACCTTATATTTTTAAAACCAAATGCCATATATATATGTAGGTATGTATTTTTTAACTCATATTCCACTGCCTAAATCTGTTTTTCTTTTTTTCCAAAAAATGCTTGCCCAGCTATTATACATATTTCGATTTCGTTTTCATTTGATGTCGCTTCAGTTCGGTTTGCTGCACCACATGACGTATGCGTAATATATTTTTTCTGCACTATTATTGAAGCTGCTGCCGCTGCTGCGGCTGCTGCATTTGATTTATGCAGCGCTATTAAACATTTCATTTACACCCTAAAAAGCTGCTACACATACCTATATACAAAAATGCATATATGTAATCGATGAAGTTGTTAAGCTGCATACAATGCCATATACTATGAATTGAAATTGAATTTCAGATATGGCTTCAGCTTTGGCTTTGCTTTTGCCTATGCTTTGTTACCCGGCCAGGTTTCAATGTCAATGAGAACGCTCGTGAAGAGCGTTTGGGGGTAACGACAGTCGGACGGAGGGACGAACCGGCAGACATAACAACAGACAGACGAACAGACAGCGAAAAAAAAATCGAGAAAGAAGCATCAAGTTCAGTAGCTGTAAAAGCCACATAGGCGCAGACAGTTTTTATTTATAGCCAGCACATCAGAGAGCCATCAACAACAGGCTGGGCCAAAACTCCTGCTCCGGCTCCAGAGCTAGCTCCGGAACTCACTCTCTCTCTCTCTCTCTCTATCTCTGTGTAGACTCCATAGTAGAAGCAAAAGCCAACAACGAACAACAACATCTGATGACCGATAAGGGCGGCCTAGACACACTTTGGTGTGAGTCACACATCTACACCATGTGTGTGCGTGTGTGTGGGTGGTTGTAGATAAATTTGAGCCTGTGTGGGTATGTAAAAATGATTCCTTCAACAATCCATTGACAAAATGCTGCAGTTTAGTAAATGACTTTAATAAGTGATTAAGCGGTTCCTAGAAGTACGCGCTTCAGCGAATTTCGCAAAATTTCTTCGCAACTTGAGCGAAGCTCGTGAAATTACTGACTCTTCAGAAAGGCAATCAAGCAAGAATCAAAACCAGCGTGAAATAAGCTTATCTCGATTTAAAGCGGATTTCCGCCAAATTCCTAGAAAATACGTGTTTCTAAAAGATAGAGTTATGTTTGTCGCGATCTTCAGCGCCATTCGTAAAAATTCTTCAATATCATAAAACTTATATCTAACTCCCAAGAAAACCTCTAAGAATAAAATAGCTGTTTATGTACATCTTAAAAATCAATATATCAGCGCAACATGGTTTAAAAGATTGAAATGAGCCTCTCTCGATTTTAAGCGGATTTCCACTAAGTTCCAAAAAAAAAACTGGTTCTAAAAAAAGAAATACCTTTCTCACGAGCTTAAGCGCATTTCGTAAAAATTCTTCGATATCCGAAAACACGTTTATAATTCTTTAGAAAGGCGCTAAGAACCAAATATTTGTTTATTTAGATCTTTAAAATCGAGACTTCCGCGCAACAAGGTTTAAAAGATTGAAATGAGCTTATCTCGATTATAAGCGGATTTCCATTAAGTTCCTCAAAAAACATGATTCTAAAAAAAGAGATCATTTTTCACGGCCTATAGCGCATTTTGTAAAAATTTTTTGATTTAACAAAACTCAGGATTACTCAGAACAGCAGCTTAAGCGAAGTTCGAGCTATTCCTGACTCTTAAGAAGTGCGCTTAGAGCCAAATAGTGGATTATCTAGATACTAAAAATCGATATATCGATTGAAATGAGCTTATCTGATTTTAAGCGGATTTTAGTGAAAGTTCCTAATAAAAGTTGTTCTTAAAAAAGGAGTTCGTTCGTCTTGAGCTTCAGCGGGTTTCATAAAAATTCTTCGGTGCCCTCAAACTCAAGACTTCTCAGATTCTCGAAGTTCGAGAAGTTTCTGACTCCCAAGAAAGGCTCTAAGAACCTTAAAGTTGTTTATCTAGATTACAAGAATCAAGATATCAGTGCATTATGATTTAAAAGAAATAAAAATAGCTTATCTCGATTTTAAGCCGATTTCCACAAAGTTTTGGCATATTCCCAATACTCTTTCCTATACAAACTCAGAGATATATGTTGTTTACTTAAAACACAAAGTTCGAAATTCCAAGACAGCTTGGTTCCAAGAAGAGGGGGTTGTGGTTGTTCTCATTTCCATACAATCTTGGCATATTCAGAAAAGAAATCCAAGTAAACGTAAAAATTCGGTCAGATCTTAAAAATTATAATTTAAAGGCTTGTCACGAGCTTATGCGGATTTCCAAAAAAGTTGGATATATTCAAGTAAGATGTAAGATTCCTAAAATTCAAGCAAAAAAATTTGTAAAGATCTAATTCTTTGGCTTAAGTGTGCTTGCATTTTGACGCCGTTTTGAACTTCCGCCAAAAGTGTTTTCTGGAACACTACCAACTACGAGGAGAACCTGAAAATTATGGCCAATAAAATTTTAGGAAGGTACCTGGGAGTTCAAGTCTCTATGTTAGGTAAAAATATATTAAATTAACGTCGAAAAATGACAATTGCCTGGCCAGACCCGTTTGTCAGACGGAGGGCTAAGAACGTTCTGATGGTCGATTAGATCTATACATTTTTGTAACAGAACACTGACTTTGATTATAAATTTTGAAGAATTATGTGACGCAGAATCTTTACATTCAAAATTCTTGGGCCTTACTAAATAAATTGACATTGACATGTGTCAAAAGTGACAACTGGTTTAAGAGATATCTCGTTCGGAAATGCGCCACCTATTAAAAAGCACTCTTTATAAGAGTAGCGTTGCGTTCTAAGATATAACTTTCCTCATTCAGGAGTTACTTTTCTTATACCTCTTCAGTCCAATTCTCTCTTAAAACCGCTTCAGCTCCTGTCTTTTATAGCAGCTGACAAATATTAAGCACTTTATTGGTTGCTAATTGAATCGGAAATATATTTCAACAATCATTATTATAAACACAACTCTTACTTTCGATTATTTATGTTTTTTCACTCTCACTCTCTCTCTTATTTATACGCAAAACCATTTAACTCATATACATATACATAAATACACAACCATTTAACGCTTTTATATATACATATACATATATATTTATATATATATGCCCGTTTGATTATGCACATAATGTAGTAAAGAGCGCCAGAAAAAAAAACGAAACCATTTAATTGAAATCGAAGCAATTGCTGGACAAAACTTCTCTCCTACTCCTTGGATCTGGTCAGGGATTCAATACAGTCTGGTTTTCCGCTTGCCGCAGCTGTCTATAGATTTTTTGTAATTAAAAATCAATCAATATGTTCAAATGGTCAACAATTTGTGGCGTCATATGGGCCCAATAACAACAACAACGATATCAACCAGGACGAGAATCAGGATGAGGATTACAAAAAGCACCCAACACTGTCGTTCCATATGTGCTCCATTTGGCTGCCTGTCGCCTGGTATTTTAATTACTTGTCCAGTTCAGGCCTATTGCAAGGATACAGATTTCTTCTCGTGTCTTGAATCCTTGTTTGCGTTACTTTTTTTTTGTAAATACTCTATACTCAAAAAGTAAGGAGTATATTTAGTTGGCGTAGAAACTTGAATGAATTATGCTATATTCAATCGCGAATACTTGGAATTAGTAACTGGAAGCTGCTGACCTGAGACAGAGGCAAAAGGAACATGATAGTAGAGGAAGTCAGAACCTACCCCGGAATGTAGTGCTGACAGATGATGATGATGCTATATATGTATAGGAGCAAACCCGTGAGTCTTTACCAAGTATAGCTCGGAAATTATCAGTGAGAGAGAATTAATTGGTTTGGCAAAGTCTGTCCCTGGTGATACTTCGTCGAGTACCAAAACATATGCTCAGGTTATTCCCTGGAATTCATCCTTTCAGTTCAGCATTGTCGAAGTAATTTTTTTATCTTAATTGCACGATCTGAATATAGAACCTTTATTTCTTATAATTCATCTATAGGCATCTATTTCTTAAAAATCTGTCAGAAATATGTCTCACCGAACCAGGGATGCGAATTTGTTTGCTGTATAAAAATATTTTTTTTCGTCCCGAATTGGAACCAGTTGCACCTAGAAATTTCACCTTAACATAACTACATTCCTTTTACTATATTATATTTTATTTTCACCAGAAATAGAATTAAATCCCACTATAGCGAACTCTTCTACCCTTTGAACCACTTGCGCCCAGAATCTCTGCTACAGTCAAACGCAACTATAGCAAATTCTTTTAAAATTGAAGCAATTGCGCCTTGTTACTCTACCAGGAACCAACTACAGTCAAGCTTTAACAAAACGAACTCCTTTACAAGGCTACCTAAAATAAAATACCGTCAAACTCCACTATAACGAACTTCCCTAAATCTAAAGCACTTGTGCCTAGTAAATCCACCTAGAACTAACTACAGTCGTGCTCTAATATAATGAACTCCTTAACAATTTTAACCAGTTGCGTCTAGAAACTCTAGCTGAAATCGGTTACAGTCAAACTCCATTATAATGAACTCCTTTAAAACAGTTGCGCCTAGAAACTTTAACTAAAACCAACTACAGTCGAACTCCACTTTAATAAACTCCTCTACAACTTGATACACTTGCGCTTAGTAGCTCTGCCTAAAATCAAATACAGTCAAACTTCACTATATCGAACTCCAGTCCAATTTGAAACAGTTGCGCTTAGAAACTCTATCTGAAATCTATTAAAGTCAAACTGCACTGTAATAAACTTTTCCAAAATTTTAGCCACTGGCTCCTAGAAACACTTAAAAAAACAAGCCACTGTTGGACTTCACCATAACGAACTCCTCTACATAAAACTTTTCCGTATTAGGAAATTTTGATCCTTCAATGAATAATCTACATAACGTACCAATATTATGCTTCCGTGCCGATTTGCATAGGAAACTTCGAATATATGGTATATTACTAAGGTGGCCATTTTTGCAACATCTTTTTATATCGCCGCCGCCTAAAATGTTTTATTTTTACCTGCATATAGAGCCTGTAAAATTTAAAGACGATCTTAAAGTATTTAATGGATACAAATATAGGTCAAAAATAAAGACCTATCCTACATCCAGTGTTGGATCGCTAATTTCCAGTTTGGAACAATTCTTCTAGAGAATTTTCTACCGTCGAATGCTTGCAAACAAGCATTGAATGCATATCGACAGGAATTATTGGAGTAGTTGCTGTCGTGAGGTGATTTGCATGATGCGAGATGATAAGGATGGCTCCTGAAAATGTTCTGCATATTTGTTTATAATCCAATCTGATGTCGTTCCCTATACGTTGTGGACCATTCGCTGTTTAAGAGGATTATTACAAATGAACACTTGCTTAATTCTTTCATTTGGGAAGCCATCATTTTCTGTGGAATTCCATCAATGAATGTAGAATTCGTTTGGCTTTGTATTGTTTCTCCCTCATGAAAAGAGAGATCAAAGTCTTCAATGTTGTATATACATGTAGGAGCAATTCCATTCTCCACAAAACTTGAATTAGTGATAGAAGAGAAATATGCGTCGAATTGTCTGGGAGACAAGTCGCTTCCTTCATCACTGCGTCCACATCCACTTTCTTCTTCTGATAATTTTCCAAAACTTCTTCTTTCCCCTTTCTTTTCTTCTCCTTCACAATCATTTCCTCCGCTGCTTGAGTGTTCAGAATTTGATACTTAAAATATCCTCCTGTCGATTCGGTACTTCATGCCCTTACATCGTTTGAAAATAACCTTATAACTTCCTTATTTTTATCCTTTTGCTTATAGCGACTTAGCAGTCGCGGTTGCAGTGTATATATTAGTCGGCTCGATTTGAGCATATATTTATTTTTTTGGTTGCTGTTTATTTCCATATGCAACACATCAATCATAAATAAAAGTTGGTTTGTTCTGTTGCTGTTGTTTTTGTTGCTGTGTTGGTTTTGGTTTTTGTTTGTTGTGGGTTATCCATGTCACATGTGCGTGCCACATGGGGAACAAGGATTTGTTATGCCGTCCACAAAATGTAATTAGCAGCAAATGCCCTTTTTTGCCTATGATGTTGTTGTGCAGATTGGGGTCCTTGATCCTGTGGGGGACATCATTAGCGTTGTATGTGTTCTCTTGTTGTTGATGTTTATACAGCAGGTGCTTTAAAGACTTGTTAACTAAGCGGCTTTAATTAAGAGTGCACAAAAGTAGGCAATAGTTTTTGGAAATCCATTACTACAAGAAGAGAAGTGGTAGGAATTGAGTATGAGACAGGACTAGCCACTGATTGCGCACCCGATGTCCAAAAATACCCTGCGTCCTAAGATAATCCGTCTGAGATAACCTCCAAAAACAACATACAACATTTTTTTTTGATTTATGGTCAACAATAATCTGAAGCACGTAAGAGTTCTGAGATAAGCTACGAAATACCTTATTTTTAAGGATATGCTAGAACATTGACGGGATGGAGTTTTTGAGAGGTTGGATAGAGGGCTACCCATATGGGTTTTGAGCCACTGAGTCCGAACTCGAAATCAAAAAATACTCTAATTCCAAAGGTTTCGAGATAGCCTCCAAAAACAACCTACAGCTTTTTTCGATTTATGGTTTTCAACGATAACAAAGGTCGGAAAGCTAGCGGTTGTTTCCGAAGTAATATGCTGCGTAGAATCCGAATTTGGAGTCAGGATTTTAAGATATTTGTGGCCATGTATCCGAAAAATTGAGTTTTTTCCATTTTTTGAGATTATGTACAGGGTGGAAAAATAGTTTATGGTCTTTAAAAAATTATTTTCTCAAAGGCTTAATGCAAATATTAATGATGTTGAATTGATCTCTTAAACCCTTAAATTAAAAGGTTGGAGTGCTACTAAATGATGTAACTGGAGACACAGTCCACAAAAATTGTTAAGTCCTGTACGTAACCTCAAAAGTAGAAAAAACACAGTTTTTAGGGAACGTAACCTCAAATGTCTAAAAATCCCAACGTGATGGGCGAATTCCCGGCAGAAAATTACCTCGGAACTGACCCATAGCTTTCCAACAACTGATATGACCCCGGTATTCGTAGACCTGTGTAATCTGAAGCACGTTAGAGTTCTATGAAATAGCTAATTTTTGAGGTTATGCTAGAACCCTGACGTGATGGGATTTTTTAGACTTTGGATAAAGTGCGATAAAAAACAGGACTACTCATAAGAGTTTTGAGCCAATGACTGCGAACCCAGGCCCAAAAATATTCTGCATCCAAAGTTTCCGAGATAACATCCAACATACAACATAAAATTTTTTTCCGAATTATGGTTTTGAATGATAATCTGAAGATTTATGGCTTTAAGCGATAATCTGAAGCACGTTAGAGTTGTGAGATAAACTACGAAATAAACCTTTTTCGATGTTACGCTAGCACCTTTTCTAGGATTTTGGATTTGAATATTTAGATAGTTAAAGTGCGATAAAAAATTCACTCGAAGATTAAAGTCCTAGTTTTTTTAAAGCGAAAACTAACAAGTCTAGCTGCCATTTCCGTATCCTCTTGTTAACTAAGGCTCTTTCTACCTGTGCTGTCTACTGTCTAAAACCTTTTCATATCGTAGAGCTGAAGCTCTTAGCTCCCAGTCCATTTAAGAGATTCGTGCCTTGGCAAGTAATTTACTTGCCCGTTCAACACGTGATAATTGCTTGCCTGCTGCTGCTGACCAGGCTTTGCTTGCTTTAGCCATTTCTTCTATTCATTACATTCATAGGAACCAGGAGCAACCTTATTGAATCTGTACAATTTGTTAGCAGTTCCAATCCCCCAACCCCCCAGCCCTGCCACAACTCAATGTCTGCTGCGCATTTCATTTTGTAATTTCAATTGTCTATGCAAAGAACTTAAATCACCACCCATTATCATCTCCAGCAGCATCATCATCATCTGCATTCACATCATCATCATCATCTTCAGCAGCATCATCAACTTCATTGAAGATGATAATGATGCTGCTGTTGCAATTGTGTTGACCAACGTTGCTGGAGCTTTTGTCTCTTGGCTCGTTGGCGCTTCGCCTTTTGTCAATGTGCTTCAGCAAAATGTGTCCATGCCACATCATGCCACAACATTGACGTCCTTCCTGCTCCTGCCACTGACATCTGTCTGTGCTGGCCGATAAATTTCAATGAGTTTGCAAAACGCAACGAAAGTCAAGAGGGACAGGGGCAGAGAAGCAACAAATAGGGTGACCAACGCAAAGCAAACCAAGCTTCAAGCTGCGGCTCAGAGAGGGAGGGAGAGAGGGAGGGAGAGAGGGCGAGAGAGACTGGGCAACATTTCTTTGTTTATCTTCATACATTTACAATTAAAAAAGGGGTTGCCATACATTTTTATTTTTTTCAATGTTGTCGTTGTTGGTTTTGTTGTCCTTGCTCGTTGTCACTGTCGTAATATTAATGAATCTGTGTAAATTGTACATTTTGTATTTTATATGCAGCTCACATGACGCAAGAACAACAACAACAGCAACAAGAACAACAACAATATGCACAGTAACAACAATAGCTGCTACTTTAGATAATCCCAAGTTCGACTTTTTAATACACTGCTTAAGAAAATGTTTATATTCAAACAATAGCTCGTGGTAATCAGAAGGGTTAGGGTGACCAGATTGCAATAATAGATTTTTTTTTTACAATATTCGACAATTTAATACACTGCTTAAGCAAATGTATTCCAACAGTAGTAGCTCTTGGAAGTCAATAGGATTAGGGCGACCAGATCGCAATAACAGTTTTCTCAGAATTTTTGCTGGCTCTTAGCCATCATCTTCCATAACGAACAGTATTGAAGATGATTCAGTATTGGTTAGCAAGTCAATTTAATTGGGCCAATTGGAAATTCTGGTTAAGGCTGCGTATTTTTTGAAAAAGAATCAACTTCTTGAACTATCGGCTAGCTAAGGAGGCAACTCATTTGAATAATTTGGTAAGCGTGAATTTAGTTTTATTCCTCTTACCACTTTTGTTCAATTTTGGTTTATTTCTCTTATCTGGTCACACTGTATTAAGCGATTTCAAGATGAGCACATGATTAAGAGCTTACAAAATGGAATACTGTTGATTTTCCCTTAAATTAACTTTTTTTACAGCACATTTTTAATATTAGGAATTTTATTTTCAAGTTTAACCTATAACTCATTTCGTTCGTTGAATAACGAACAAATAATTTTTTATATATATTGATCCAAGATGATCAAACATGAGACTAGAGACAGAGTTCCATTTAATTTTGTTTCTGAAATAAAATTTTTGCTTCTGAAATTGTTTACGACAACCATTGTAGATGAGACCCAAGAGGGTGGCAAAGAGTATAAAATCAACAATATTCGAAATTTTATTTTTAAATTTAACCTACAACTTATTTCTGTACAACGAATTTGTTTCATAAAGAATCAAGATGATCAAACATGAGTCCAGAGACAGGGTTGCATTTAATTTTGCTTCTTAATAACATTTTTGCTGAAATTTTTGTTGCTGAAATTTTTACTGATGAAATTTTTGCTGTTGAAATTTTTGTTGCTGAAATTTTGCAGAAAACCATTGAAGATGAAACCCAAATGGATCGACGAAGAGTTTAAGATCAATAATGTCCGATATAGTCAGAAACATCAACTGAAGATCAGTATTTTATATTAATCCAAGATTAGCTGCTTCAAAAAAAGTGCAATGATTATCAGATACACTGTCGATTTGGATCGAATCATCTGTTTTCAAACAACCAAGTTTTGGTTTCAAGAATCATCGAAATGCCATCTCTCATGCTACGCTGAATCTTTGGAGTCTTTTTCGAAAAATAATTTAAAGATTAATTTTTAAAAAACTGGACGCGACGAGTCCAAACTCTTTTGGTTTCAAAAACTACTCAACATCAAAACTTAAAAGATCTCCTAGAGAACTGAAATGCTTCATAAAAGTTTTTTTATACTTAAATTTCTTAAGAGTATTTATTATACATAAAAGTTAAAGTTAATCTTAAATTTCTGATGAGAACGCGATTTTAAAAAATACGTTTTATTTGTTTGGCAGAATTCCTTTTCCATAGCATTTTTTCAGTATGGAGAATATTGGATTCCCTTATAAAAGGTTTTAACCAACTCTTTATAAAAATCGTTTGGTATTAAAAATAAACCGGATTCCAAGAGAATTTCAATGAAAGTTTATCTTAGATTTTAGATGAGTGAATAATTTTTGTGATAAAATGGACGCAAATTTGAAAAAAAAAGTTTTTTAAACTATATGAGGGGTTAGCAAAAATTCTTTTGAAACAAATTTCATTTTCATACCATTCCCTCAGTATAAATAATATTGGATTTTATTATAAAAGATTTTAACCAACAGATTTTTTAAAAAAAATAAACTCTTTCAAAAAAACGTTTGGTATTAAAAAAAATCTGAATTGCAAGAGAATTTACATGAAAGTCTATCTTGCATTTCTGATGAGTAAATTATTTCGATGATAAAATATAAAATGGGCGAAAATGTAAGGTTTTTTTATTTTTGTGAGAGGTTTGGCAAAAATTCCTTTGCAACAAATTTCATTTCCACAGCATTCCCCCATTGTGGGAATTATAGGATTACCTTATAAAAGGCTTTAACCAAGAGATTTTTTAAGCGAATTAAGAACCTCGATATAAGAAATCAGGAACATGAAAGTTTATTCTACATTTTTGATGAGTGAATTACATCGATGATAAAATGGAAAATGGACGTAAATTTTGAAATTTTTCTTCTTTATAAGCGGCTTTGCAAGAATTCCTTTAAAAAAAATAAAATTTCCACAGCATGAAAAGTATGGGAAATGTATGATAAAAGGTTTTAACCAAAAAGGTTTTAACCAAAAGATTTTATTAAGTGAATAAATATATGTACCTCGATATACTTTTTAAAAATATCTGTAAGTATACTTTTCAAAAATTAAAAATCGTTTGGTATTATCCCCAGCAATACCACAGATTATGTTTAAGAAAAAATTAACAGCTTGGCTAAGAAATGAACACAATAAGCTAATAAAGGGTGTTTTTTTAAGCGCGTTCGGATTTCAAACCTCTATTAAACACGACAAAATGTAATATAATGATAACGATATAGATAAGATGGTACTAGATGATCCCAAAGAAAGAAGCGAACATTTCTATCTTTCTATATTCGCTCACTAAGAGATTATTTATAATTTTAGATTGCTCTTGAGAAAGAAAATATGAACATATATGAATATACCTTTCAAAATGGGCTTAACTGCGGGTTTATTTTCGATTTCTTCTCGACTTTTGTGGAAAATATACTCAAATACTTGGTTAAAGATAAAAAAATAGTTATGACAAAGGTTGATCCGTCTAATCGAGCGGAAAAAGCGAACATTTCTACAAAAAAGCGAACACGAAGCAGAAAAATCGAACATGTTTGCTTAAAAGCGGACATATGGTAACTCTATAACGATATGATGTAAATCTTTCTATGACGAATTTTTAGGCTTTACTGAATAATATGACATTTAGTCTTAAGGATACACTTTATGGAATTCCGAAACATATTAAAAAAACGCCCTTTAGTATGTAACAAAGGTATGCTAAACTTTGTTACATACTCCACCACAAAACCAATATACCCTTTTTTCATTGCTGTTCACATTATGACTCAAAAGGCTATAAAATTGTCCACAAACTGCAGCCTAGCTATAATATGCTAACGGGATGCCTGGCACATTAATTGATTGCAATTTGTATATGTAAATATATACACACATTATGTACACACACATGCACACATATACACACACATATGCAATTAATATATATATAAAATATTTTTGCGTATGCCAGCAATTTGTTGTGTGCAAATTTTTTGGTGGTCATTTCTGTTTGTTGGAATCCGTTTCAGTTTGAGAATCCAAACGTGAGTTTTTATCCTCGTTTGTGTTTAAAATTTTTTAATTGAATTCAATAAATTAATAATTATCGTAAACAGAGATCACGCATATAGGACTCACCCCCTCTTCCTTGCCCTGGAGCAAATGTACGGCACCGGAACGTTGTATGCCCGGTAGAAACCACATGGGATGTGTGAGTATTAAACGCTCGACGAGACCCAAATCACAGGGTGGTGAATTGTCACTGGAGTTGCGTGAACTTTCCTCGCTGGATGTTTCGCCTTCAGCCAAAATGCCACCCTCCGAGCTGGAGACAAGAGATGTACGTGACTGCAAAAGAGAGCAAGAGTTAGATGGAGAGTTAGAAACGAGATATTTGGTACGAGAAAAAAAATAAATGTTTAAAAAAGTTTAACATAAATTAGCGGCATAAAGTTTTTCAGACATGCGCCATTTTTATAAACCCTCAAAAAGAAGTTCTTAAATTTAACGCACTGCTACTTAAAAGCCTTAAAAAGTATATATAATAATTTGCCTAATCGGTCATACTCCGGAAAACGTATAGTTGGTGCTCCCAATTTCAACAAAATGAATTTTTTATGTGGTTTAAAACCGCATGATTTGTTGGAAAAGGAAATAAGACGAATTGGTAAAATAGGTTTAAAAAAGTATGAATTTTATACTGTTTTAATTTTTTAAATATTCTTTAATAATGTTAAATTATATTTCTTCAATATTCAACTTCAACATTAGAATTTATCAGGTAGCTTAAGGGAATTATACAAATTTATCGAAAATAAAATGGAAAACTATCGAGCAAAAAAACCGAATCAAAATGGGATTCTTTGTATTGGTTTTTTCTTCTTATTGCCATCTTATACAAGATCCTGTCGAGCGTATTATGTGAAAAACTGAAGCCGTATGCCAACACACTGTTCGGACCTTATCAGTGCGGTTTTAGACCTGCCAAGTCCACCATAAACCAGGTCTTCACTCTACGCCAAATATAGGATTCTTTGTATTGGTTTTTTCTACTTATTGCCATCTCATACAAAATCCTGTCGAGCGTATTATGCGAAAAACTGAAGCCGCATGCCAACACTCTGATCGGACCCTATTAGTACGGTTTTAGACCTGGTAACTCCACCATAGATCAGGTCTTCACTCTATGCCAAATCCTGGAAAAGACCCAGGAAAAATATATCGATACCCATCATCTCTTCATCGATTATAAAACTGCATTCGATAGCCGGATAAGGGATCGCCTATACACCACTATGTCTGAGTTCGGTATTCCTGCGAAGATGATTCGACTTTGCACAATGACAGTACCGCTCAATGTCAGCTCTGCCAAGGTAGGAACGGACCTCTTCGAACCTTTCAATACCGTTCGAGGTTTCAGACAAGACGATCCTCTATAATGCGTCCTCATCAATTTCGTGATGGAAGGGGTACTGCGGAAGGCCGGTAAACATTGCAATGGCACTATTTTTTACAAGAGTGCCCAGCTGCATATCGTGCATCGTGCATACGCTGATGATATCGATATCATCGGGCGTTGTAAGCGAGATGTTACGGCTGAATTTTCCGCAATCAAAAAGGAGTCAGCGAAAGTGGGTCTAGCGGTAAACGAGGGCAAGACGAAATACGTGCTGTCTATATACAGGGTCGCACATCGTCTGGGCTCCCATGTTCCAGCGGACCGCTATACTTTTGAAGTGATCAAGGAATTCACGTAACTTGGCACCGCCGTTAACACCGACAAATGACATCAGCCTGGAGATAAAGCGAAGAATCACACTTGCCAATAGGTGTTACTATGGTCTCAGTGAGCAGATGTGTAGCAGAGACCTCTCTCGACCCTTACACTCTACAAGACACTCATCTTGCCTGTGCTCTTATACGGAGCAGAAGCATGGGTTGTGTCGCGGAAAGATGTATCTGCTCTTGGGGTGTTCGAGAGAAAAATTCTTCGTAAAACCTTCGGTCCCGTTCGTTTTGAGGACGACTTTCGCATACGGATGAATCACGAACTGTACGGGCTCTACGATGACATAGATATTTTCCAGCGCATGTCGAACGTATAGATAACGATGCTCCAACGAAAAAGGTATTCGAAGCGAAAGTCGACGAAGGAGATGAAGGGGACGAAAACGACTCAGATGGACAGATCAAGTAGAGGAGAACCTATCCTCTCTTGGTATTTCTAATTAGAGAAGGCGCGCGCAAAGCAGAGGCGCCTGGCGAGAGCCGTTGAAGTCGGCCGTAAACCGGGAACGGGCTGTCATGACCACACAATGACGACTTGGCTGCTGTTACCCAAATTTGGAAGCCATAATACCAAGTTGACATTATTAAACTCTTAGAGACTACTTTTATTGTCTAGGGATAGCTTGCTATTTCTGCCAAGTAGCCACTCCATTTTGCCAATTTTGGTTCTACACCTTGCTGGTATTTTAATATGCTCTCTCCAAGACAGTTTTTTGTCGAGGTAAATTCCAATATACGGGTGCGATGTTTTAAGTGGAATTATCTCTCCATTTAAGATGAGCGCAGGTCTTGGGTCTTTCCTTGACGATTATAAAACGCGTTTGTTCGGAACACATCGAAATTTTTATAATAAATAATCCGCCAAATAAAAAAAATAATTAGGGAAAAATTTTTATTTTATTACTTTTTGTATTGTTTACTCTGCAGTGCGAGAATCTGCACAACGCTAGTGTATGATCAGCAACGACGGAATCTACCATCATTACCAGTATAGAGGTCCAATTGTGGTGGGTATCTCAAATGCTCATCCATCGATTAGGGATTACTGCGTGCCGAATCCTCATTGCTATCGTTACTTAGAACGTATGCATATTGATGTTTTAGCGTGAAGGCAAGACTTGAATACGTCATGTCTAAAGGAAAAAATTTAAGTCTGACTATGAGCTGACCAGTTGGAAGCCTGCTGGATGACTACTCACCACATCTCTTAAAATTTGCATAGCCAATGTTAGTTGACAAAATGGGTTATATCCAAAAAGTTCGACCACAACTAGTACAAGATAATTTTATGGCTTCATTATCTTGACCCGTAAATATTGAAGAACCACAACGCTAGTAACTATGAACATTGAGACTTAATAGGCAACAAACAAGAACTTCGCCCTACATCTCCACTTTTCGATATATTTCCCGAATGAGCACAATTTTAAACAAATAATTTAGAAGTATTTACTAAAATACATTTTTTGTAAAATAAATTTCGACTAGCCAAGCACAAATTGGTGTATGAAATGAACTATGATTATATATTCAAGGCAAACTATGATAAACGGATAAATGACCTAGAAAGCAAGGCTTCCTTTGCTTCGACAAACAAATCCGGATGCCAATATGGTCACTCTAAAGAGAGATGACCAGGCTATTATAGTGTCGGATATGGTACAAAAGATCTTATGGTCGCATTGCCCCACCTATTTGTGAGGAACCCACAAAAAAAAAGTATGACGAAATTGTATTTGTTCGTGGAACTTTTTGAAGTTGCTGAGTACTATGCGGAATTTGGGCTCTCTTTAGAGTGACCATATTGGCATCCGGATTTGTTTGTCGAAGCGAAGGAAGCCTTGCTTTCTAGGTAATTTATCCGTTTATCATAGTTTGCCTTGAATATATAATCATAGTTCATTTCATACACCAATTTGTGCTTGGCTAGTCGAAATTTATTTTACAAAAAATGTATTTTAGTAAATACTTCTAAATTATTTGTTTAAAATTGTGCTCATCCGGGAAATATATCAAAAAGTGGAGATGTAGGGCGGAGTTCTTGTTTGTTGCCTATTAAGTCTCAATGTTCATAGTTACTAGCGTTGTGGTTCTTCAACATTTACGGGTCAAGATAATGAAGCCATAAAATTATCTTGTACTAGTTGTGGTCGAACTTTTTGGATATAACCCATTTTGTCAACTAACATTGGCTATGCAAATTTTAAGAGATGTGGTGAGTAGTCATCCAGCAGGCTTCCAACTGGTTAGCTCATAGACTTAAATTTTTTCCTTTAGACATGACGTATTCAAGTCTTGCCTTCACGCTAAAACGTCAATATGCATACGTTCTAAGTAACGATAGCAATGAGGATTCGGCACGCAGTAATCCCTAATCGATGGATGAGCATTTGAGATACCCACCACAATTGGACCTCTATACTGGTAATGATGGTAGATTCCGTCGTTGCTGATCATACACTAGCGTTGTGCAGATTATCGCACTGCAGAGTAAACAGTACAAAAAGTAATAAAATAAAAATTTTTCCCTAATTATTTTTTTTATTTGGCGGATTATTTATTATAAAAATTTCGATGTGTTCCGAACAAATGCGATTTATTTTCGTTAAGGAAAGACCCAAGTCCTGCGCTTACCTTAAATGGAGAGATAATTCCAATTAAAACATCGCACCCGTATATTGGAATTCACCTCATTACCTTAAATAATAACAGCAAGGTGTAGAACCAAAATTGGCAAAATGGATTGGCTACTTGGCAGAAATAGCAAGCTATCCCTAGATAATAGGAAAATGAAATTTAGATTTTTTCTCCCAAGTCGGGGCTGATGGCAGCCCCTGTGGAAACCTCCAGCGCCAACAATGGTTCACGGATGGGTCCAAAACTGAGCAGGGTGTAGGTGTTGGAGTCGTTGGACCTACCACCAGAATCTCTACTGCAATGGGCATCTGGCCCAGCGTCTTTCAAGCGGAGATTCATGGAATAGAGATCGGCGCCGTTAGTATCCTTCTCAAGGGAACTAAGCGAGCAACATCTTTATTTATTCGGATAGCCAAGCTGCTATTAGAGCATTATCATAGTGGAGCATCTCCTCCAGGATAGTTAAAGAATGCCATAACTGCCTCCAAACCCTGCCCTCCCGGAACAAAGTCGTGCTACGTTGAGTACCTGGACACTCAGGAGTAGATGGTAACACGATCGCTGACAATCTAACACGATAGGGTGCCTCCACCCTGACTACATCTCCTGCGCCGTTTTGTGGTATTGGTTGGTCCACAATCAAGACCTTGATAAACAAATGGGCTGCAGTAGAACATAGGAGATAATGATTCTCCTTACCGGCCTTAGCGTTTGCCAAACCTCTGGATATGAATAAAACAAAAGATCTTGGCAGAGCGGACTTAAAACTCCTGGTAACACACCTATCTGGCCACCATACTGTTAGATACCATCTACTGAAAATTGGCCTATCGAACTCTTCAGAATGCAGACTCTGTTTCGAGGACGATAAAATCATCAGACATATTTTCTGTGACTGCCCAGCGCTGGTTTGGGGTAGAGCCTGTCACATGGGAAAGGAACGGATTAGTCGCTTCCATCTTTGGTCAATACCAACTAAAGACCTACTGCTATTCATGCGGAGAGAGGAACCCATACGAGGGGAAAAAAAATACTCGAAAAAGTTAGGAAATCAAATACTAATGCTATATGATCACACTAAAGAGAGCTCAAATTCCGCATAGTACTCAAATACTCCAACAATTTCGACACACAAATTCCAAATGCCATTTGGTCACACTAACGCGAGTTTAACCCACACTTTGTTATGTCAGTTATAGTAATGGAACAGCTCAAATCTGCACTTTATAGTCATCACATCTGGCCTGCAGCATTGTCTTTAGTTTCATATGCAAATTGTTCGCGCACTGATTTTGTCAGCCTTTGTGTTTACCAGGGCTACAAATTGTCACAGTCTCTTTTTGACACATTGCCCCAGGCTCTACTGTAGCAATCAAATCTTGAGTGCAATTTCATGTTTGATGCCCTTAAAATTTCTCTGGGCGTACTACAACTTGTTCCCAAAAATATAAAAGAAAGCAGGCAAGGCACAGCTTTTAGTCCGCCGCCGGCTATGTACATGCTACATAGTATATAAATATATGTATGTACGAGTATATAAAAAAAAAAAAATACTATATATAGGCGCAGACGTTGCATCATTTTAATTGAAAAATGCCGTGAGTGCTTTAAATTTGTTTTACAGCTTTTGAATTTTCTGCTGCTGCTTTTTCATCCGTTTTGTATAGCATACTTTTCAGCTGGTTGCATGCAACTTTTTCTATGTGGCAGCAGCAACCACCAACTGTGCCTTCTTTTTGGGAATACTTGGCTTCCATTTTTTTTTCTTTTTCTAGAATATTTACTACATGCAAACCATAATGATGCTCATGTTGTAAGTGCTGTCAAATTTATGCCAAGGCAAAAACTGGTGCACACAACCACCAGGTCAAGTAGATAAAGGGTGCTTTTTTTGGTCGTAGAAAACGCTTAGGCATTACTTATATTTATAAAGCAAGCTTTACACTGAATAAGCCTTCTTACGCATATGAATAAAAAAAAAACAGGCTTTTATGTGCAAAAAAATGGCTAAACGTATAAAGGGTAATTTTTTTTACCGTAGAGCATGCTTTACAGCAGTCGATCTTTTGGGCATTATATCTATTTGGATTGGATAAAGCCAATTTACGCATATGAACCAAAAAAAAACACCCTTTTATTATTATTAATATTAATTCTTCATAATTTCAACAAATTATAAACGAAGTCATTTACAAAGATCATTAACAAAAGATTCCAATGCTCTCTGTTTCGCGCCATTGCTCGTAGCTCGATGGCTGATTTCCCGGTCTCCCAGTTGCACGTCCTGCGCGAGGTCATTTTAGGTCTGCCTTTGGATCGATTGCCTTGTGGGTTCCATTCCAGAACTGGATGCGGTATCTCATCATAATCTTTGGGCAGCGTGTGACCCAACCAACTATATTGCGAATTTCAATTGCTTCACTTCGCAATTGCATTCAAAAGGATCACCTAGTTATCTGCCGTGCAAAAGTCGGCATGAGCAACCCGTACACGACGCTTTTATGATATTAATAATTTTGTCAGGAATACCTAGCTCGAAGTGCCACCCATATTGCTTCCATATCAAAGGTGTCAAACGCTTTCAGAAAATCTATGAAAACTAGATATAACGTAGAGTTGAATTCCTCGGATTGCTCTACGATAATACGTACAGTGTTTATAAGATCAATACAAGATCATTGAGGGCGAAAGCCAGCTTTATTTCTACGTTGAACGTTGTTGAGTGGCTCAGAAATGCGGCTTAGTATGATCTGGTTGAGGATTTTCAAGACGGAGAGAGATACCCCTCCACTTGTAGCATATTTGTCGGTTTCCCTTCTTCGGAATCTTGATAATTACCGATTCCTTCCAAGATTTAGGCACATTTTCAGAGTCCCAAACAGCTTCCAGGATCGGAGTTAGCTTTTGTGCGATCATTTCGTTTTCATTTTGTATTCGCTTGGAAGCATTCAATGACGATTTTGTCTGCTCCCGGAGCTTTGCCTTTTTTCAGGGTGTTAATTGCAGTTTCGATTCCCTCAGGTGTGGGAGGGCTTGTTTTTATTTGCCTGTTTACATTATGTCTCCTTCAGATCGGGAGATCCTCATTGGAGCTATTGTTGGAATTTAATGTTGCCCTTTTATTCGAAAAAAAACACCTAAACAGCCTAAAAAAACACCCTATATGTTAAAAAAAATTGTCAAACATAGGGTTCTTTTCTTCATAGAGTAGGCTTTCCCGCAGTCGAGCTCTTATGCATTACTTCTATTAATGGAGCAAGCTTTGACTTCGCCTTGCTACGCATATGAACCTAAAAAAACACCCTATTATGTTCAGCAGTCGGAGCAAGGTTTCCACCTAAAAGGTCCTCTAAGCTAGGAAGTATGTAATCCTAAAAAAAAAACACCTTTTTTGTGTGCATAAAAAAACCACCCAAGTCAAGTACCAACTTTTATTAGAGCTTCATCGCTTAACAAGCGCCACGGATATGGCTAAAGGATATAAGCTGCAGCTACCTTCCGAGTGTCCTTTTTTTTTGTTGAACCCTGATACCCTCACTAATTGAGTTATCTTTGCTTGACTATCAAATTAGGTTGCTTTAACACATATCGTAGATTATTTAATAAATTGCAATAAAAAAACGAGGGCTGCTTTAATTTTTGCTGTCACTTGCTGAATGGCTGCATGTCTGGCGCATTAATCATACGCCGCGTTGACAAAAGTCATCAACGGAAATGAAACGTAGAGCAAAAGCCACCGACGAGAGAGAAGAGACAAAGCAAAGCAAGCCAAGAAATAATGCTGGAAATGATGTGCCGACTAGATGAGAAAAAATGGCTTCAAAAAAAATGGAAGCTGTTTATTTGCCAAGCATTTAAATGCAAAAAAAAAAAACGAAGACACAAAAAACGCTGCAAAAAGGGAAAATTGTATAAAATGCGCAAATCCCTTCAAGAAATGAGTGAAATTTTTCACAGCACACAGCAGGCGGCCGCTACACATAATAATAATAATACAAGGCAAAGAAAGCTAAAAAAGAAATGGAATTCTAGAAAAATAAAAGGATGCTACCCAGCAATGCAATCCCGCTCCACAGAAATTGTTGCAAAATTATGCTTAAATCAAAAATCACAGCAACAATAACGAGAACTGGGAGCTGGGTGTTGGGAGTTGGCTTGGCAAACATCGAGAGGTCGGTCCAGTCAGCGCGCCGTTGTCGCAACTCGCACTGCAGGCGGCCCGGCCCTTGGGTGGCAGTGAAGCCTGCAGCGGCAGCAGGAGCTGGAGCTGGAGCATCCCAGGCAACCCTTAAAATTCATGCAGCAGCTTTTCAGTTTTCTCGAGATGTTGCTGTGAGGTAAATATTGCGCATATTTTATACCCTGCATTAGGTCTTAAGTATTGCTTATTACCAAGCGGCGTACCCTTTTCACTATTTGCTTCTTTTTTTTGCTGCCACTTAGTTTTGGAGCACAGCGGTTAGAGTTTGGAAACTTGTTGGGACTTTAACTGGGTGGTCCCCACCCAGAGCAGCTCCAATTCTTTAAGTAGTTTTTGTTACATACAATTAGGTTTTTTTTGTAGTTCTTGAATTTGTTTTGACTGAAGCTCTATTTTTTAATACCTGAGTTACTCAGCTCAGCTGAGCGCATTTACGACAACAAAAATATCCTGAGGCTTATTTCTGCAGAAGCGGATTAAAACTTGTGAACGCCCAAGGGAGGACGTTAATGTTGGGCCCCAAGAAGTTTACTTCAATTAGCCACTTAATAATAGTTTTATAAAGGAAAAGTTAAATCTTCTCACGCCATCAACTTGTGGTCATAGCAGTATCCTACTTGAGTTAGGCGTAACTGTGCGGATCGGGTATAGTGATTACTGCTCCACAGTTCGGGAACGTGGAACGACAACTTGGCCGCAGTTTTCCCGGAGAGGAAAGATTGGCTGCAAGGAACCCCCATAAAAGGGAACGAGCTGACGATCTATACTGATAGTTCATAGATTCATCATTTCATACCACCTCCCCAGCTGATGTAGCGTTTTTCAAGCGAAGATATACGCAGTCTGGGAAGCGGCTACACTTATTGACACCTTGGACGGAAGTTCAAGGAACATTGTAGTTCTTGTCGATAGTCAGGCTGCTATTAAAGCTCTGTCATTGCACACCTTAGGGAGAAAACTAATCCGTAACAGGACGCTAGCGCTCAACCCTATCCATTACCACTCTATAACCCTCTGCTGTGTTGCGGGACACTCAGGTGTCCCTGGTCACGAGGCGTCGGACGAGTGAGCCAAGAACGGCTCAGCGCTGTCAGCTAACCTTGCGGCTATGTACATAAAAAGGCCATTACAGGACGTCGAATCGCAAAACAGGGAGACGGCTATAGCTCTGACGTAAAGATAATTGAACATGGTTTCCGATTATCGCATCTGCCAAGCATTCTGGCTATGTCAATCCATTGCTTCACCTTTTGGTGGGGGTCCGAACCCAAAACCCTCCGTGGATCCGCCACTGCGCTTAGCATATTTTGACTTCTTTGTATGATTATATCCATTTTTTATTTTGGGCTGGTTGAAAATGCTCCAAGTTCTATATCTGGTTCACGTGGACATTCCCTGTTTTCCCATTCGATCCGACTTTGGTGTCCGGTTGTCGCATCTCGCGAGCACTCTGAACATCTCAACTCCTGCGCTTCCATAAAACAGGACAGGGATTATGGTAGGTGTCGTAACGAGGCACTGCACCATAGGCAATATGGCTGAGAGGTTGCACGTTCCCCATCACTATTTCTGCCGCAGCAGGTTCAGGAATAAACCTAGGCCCGTGAGCCAAAAGGAACTAAGGGTCGACTTAGAGCCACTGATTCAGCTTCTTGAGAGAGAGAGCTTCTTGAATGAGATGTATTTGCCTTTTCTATTTTCATGTTTCATTATATTGGATTTTAGTTTGGATAAATATATTTTCATAACATGGATCAAGAGAGATATAAGCTTTAATAGACAGACTGGATGGCTTTGGAATTCGTTTATGGCTTCGACTTTCGATCCAGATTTCAATCTGAATGAAAATAGTTTCATAGCATGGCAGAAGACAGAAATACGCTTTAATAGAGATACTGACTGGTTTTGAAATTCATGTCCGATTTCGACTTTCATTAACAGAAGATGTCAATATGGATTTTATTTTTTGTTCGTTACTTAAAACTGAACAAATTAACGCTTTACCGGATATACAGGCTGGACTTTTTCTAGCATCTCTAACCGATTTCAAATCGGACTAACCCTTACAGTAACCTCAAACACCAATTATACTTAATTTTACGGAAAACATATTAGAATCCCTTTTCCTTTAAAGCATACAATAAACTGTAACTTTAATTTCTAAAAACGGATATACAACCCACATGCAAAAATTGTGAAACCCTGCAGTAAAACATTTGAAATATTACATAGGTCTGCAATCCTGATAGATACAACTCACACATGGTAGAGACGGCTCAGTTACATAGGGCTGCTGCTGCCGGTGCTGCTACTGCGGAGCAACCCCCAAAGCGATAACTGTTGGCACTTGGCACTCAAAAATGCAGCCAGGCTACTCAGAACATGCTCTTGGCATGCTTTGATGGTTACACACACACACACCACACACCCACTCGTATGTGTGTGTGGGTGTGTGTGTGTGCAGGAGGGTATCCCGAAAGATAGACTCTGCATATTTGAGGGTTGCTTTGGAATTGGCATTGGTTTTTCGGCTTGGTAAATCGACAAACAAATGAGCGCCAAAGATGATATCTAGTTGGTAAATACTTAAAGTGCTCAAGGAAGGGGAACGGGTGGACGGGTGGAGGCTATGTTGAGGGATTAGAAATCTGAAATCTGAACTAAGTAGCTCATTATCAGTTGCCTCAACTAAGTTAGGCTGTCAACAGTGGCAAGCTAAAAAGTCTTTGATATATCTATTAGAGTGCAAAAGTTACTTAGAGAAGGCACTCTATTAGTATTGGGGAAGATGGAACTCTTGGTGAGCTAGAAAAATTTTATTTTTAAATTATCGGTTTTCTTGGTATCCGATACTATTATTCATTTCAAAGAGGTTTATAAGGAGGAATACAAATTTTGGTGGTATTTAAGGCATAAAATGGCGATTTTATTGTGATTGAAGTATGCTGTTCATCTCGAGAAGATCTTCTAAATGGAATGCAGAGATGAAAGAAAATTAGCTGGTTCCCCAAATGTTTAAGCGTATTTTGAATATTGATCGAACATCCTTCACTATTACTAACTAATTTTAAGATAAAGACTTAAAAATTATTTCTTTCCAAGGTTAGGATACGTTTTAGAGGCAGCTGAGATAGTGACTGAGATCACCCGGAGACCATGAGGTCCATTGTGTCGCCTAATTAAAAGAAGGGGAGGAAAGGTATTAAAGAAAGTGAAGGATTGTGATGGAGATTCAAAATCTGTAAGACATCCCTAATCGCCTAAGTCTCTCATGTTTCAAAACCATTTTGAAGATTCGACGAAAGCATCCATATCCGCCATGGGTACATAGGATAGACTACCCAGATCCTCAAAGAAAGGTTTACCCAGAAACTGGGTTCGTCTTCAAAGAAGCGCCGGGCAGTCGCATAGCAGGTGTTGGATGCTTTCTGTCTCTTCCTCATCTCCGCAGCTGTGGCAGAAATCGTGATGGGGAACGTGCAACCTTTCAGTCATACTGCCTATGGTGCAGTGCCCCGTTACAACGCCTACCATCATCCTAGTCCTGTGTTTATGGAAGCGCAGGCGTTCAGATGTTCGCTTTGGATCATATCTCGGTTAGAGTGCTCGGGAGATACGACAACCGGACACCAAAATCTAATAAAATGGGAAAACATGGAATGTCCAGGTGAACCAGATATAGAACTTGGAGCATTCCCAACGAGCTCAATATAAAAAACGCATATACTTATATGAAGAAGGTGGCCGTCGGTGGCGTATGTGGTACCGTAGTCGCCTCTAAAACCGAAGGTCGGAGGTTTGATTCTCCGCAGTAGCACTAGTGCATTTGCCTAGCACTGGCATCGCTAGCTCAAAGACACCGCCGTTCGGATTCGGCTATAAACTGTAGGTCCCTGTTCTGTTCGAACCGTTATTAATAGAGATCAGTGAATTATTTTTTTTTCAAATGAAGAAGTCAAAGAAGTCCGCGCACGGGATCCAGGTTGTTTTGGGTTCGGACCCCTCCAAAAGTTCGAAAAATGGATTGACGAAGTTTTCCAGGGTTTGCCATTATAAATACTTTAAAGGGAAAACTCCACACGCAAGCCCAAATCCTGCAGCCCCACCTGGTTAAGATCTTTAGTGTATATATCAACAATATTATTTTTTTTACGCTAGACATTCCGGAAGGGATATAAAGCAATGTCATGGAGAAAGTTATAAATAAATGTAATCACACATAATGCAAAGTAAACAAAATATGCGCCATCTTATTGTGACTTTAAACCTATTTTGGCCAACACAATGCACACATACCCCAACCCTCCGGTCTTGTTGGCCCCAAATGCGACCAGCCAAGCGTCAGACAGAGACTACACCAGCCAGCCAGCCAGCAGCTAGGGCAACACTTTCACGGTCACGGCTGGCGAACCAAGCCGGAAACTAACAGCAACAACCAAGACCAAGTCTCAGACAGAGACTTGGAGACGCGAGAGAGACGAGTAAAGTAAAGTAAGCAAGTTCGCTGCTTCCGTTCCGGCTCTTGTTGGTCTTCACCAGCTTTTGGCTGGCGTAGCTGTTGCTCTTTCCTCTTGTGGCGCACCTTTGGTTAAATATTGGCAATACTTTGTCTGTCTGGCAAGCTTGTTGTCTAACAGTCTGGCAATGCAATATTGGCAAATTCTTGGTTCAAATTCAATGCCAATTTGTGCAATATATAAAAATAAGGCGTAAACAAGAGAGCGGCGGAGCAAGGCTAAAAAGACGAATCTTACAATCTGCAATTGACAAAATTTCTACAAATTGTTTTATGGCCAAATGAGGAAGAGGGAGGGAGGAATCGTTTAATAAATTACGCAACAAATTACAAAATGCCACAAAAAAAAAGGAGATATGTGCTTGGAACGACTTGGTTTTGGTGGAGAAATTCTGCTGAAAGTAGCAGATTTGAGCTATGATTTTTGGATGGGATAAAAGGAAGAAAATGTTTCCGTAAATTAAAATTAATTTAGTTAATGATCTCGTTGGCGGTACCATTTAATTACGGGAGCATCAAAGGCGAAAGTTTCAGAAGGAAGAATGCAGGTTAGATTAGGTTGCAGCGGTTACCCCTGGGTGGAGTCATACATAGACTGCATAGTCCTTAGTGGAAAGGTAGAATATATTAGAAGCAAAAATGACGCTCGGAACTTTTAAAAACTGGACAAGCGTCTAACCCAGGGTTACAAGAACGGAGTGTTTGCGTACAAAGATGGCGACGGTATTTTAGTCACTGACGTACTAAATAAACTGAGATTATGGAGGAAACTCTCCTCAAGTCTTTTGTCAGAGAGATACGAACCCATCCTCGAGGAAGACGATCCACTTACCCCAATTAATTGGGAGAAGATGTATTTGGTGTTATGAATCACTCCTATGGGAGAAGGAAGAATGTAGTAGTAGCTTGACAAGCCGGTCAAGCGGCTGACGCAGGGTTACAAGATCCGAGCATCTGCTTGCAAAGATAACGAAGGGAATCTGGACTCGGGCTTGGTAAAAGCACTGAGTTTATGGAGGGAATACTTCTTCAGTCAATTGAGAGAAGAAGTACTTACTGTTCTGAATCACTCCTATGGGAGAGATAGAATGTTTTAATAGCTTGACAAACCGGTCAAGCGTCTGACCCAGGGTTACAAGAACGATCTGTTTGCGTGAAAAGATGACGACGGTATCCCAGGCATGGACGTTGTAAACGTACTTAGATTACGGAGGGAACACTTTTTAAGTCTTTTGACAGAGGGATACGAATCCATTCTCGGGGAAGATGATCCACTTAACCCAATCAATTGAGAGAAGAAGCACCTGGTGTACTGAATTACTTCTATAGGAGCTTTATTATATAACCCTGATACCAAAAAAAAGTTTGGGCGCTCTAGCTCTGAGCAGCCCTGAGATCATACGGACAGCCAGATAGAGTGACAGATGAACGCGAACATGGACACAATCTTGTATAGCTTCGCTGCATTTTCTACAAAAAATCTCTAAGTTACGAAATTGACTTAGACGCTAGAGGTTGAAATTTTATTATGTTTCCATAACGAGAGAGTATTTCGATAAAAATGGGTTCTCGGTACTCTTCCTTTATGTTACGACAGCTCTTCCTATTAAAAGAAACTACTCATGGGAATCTCTATTAATTACAGTTCGAAGAGCAAGGGCACCTATGTATAATAAAGTTTACAGCGATGAATATCATTTTTATTACACCACTTCTATTCTGTTCCATAATCATTACTTTCAGCCCACTGTAACTGTTGCCAAAACACAAAAAAAAAAACTGTTGCCAATAGTTGGACAAAAGGTGAGAGTAGTTAGTGTAAAGTCGCAGCATCGTGCAGACTGAGAGAGAGTGAGAAAGTGTTCTCTCGTGTGTGCAGCAGTCGCCAAATTGCACTCGAGACTGAATTATTGCCTGACGCAGCGCAGCGCAGCGAAGAGACAGCGACAAACAAGAGCAACAAAAGCAACTGCAACAACAACAAATAAATAAACAAACAGGCAACACGAAACGTGCAACACGGCAAAGGACGCAAAGAACGCCATAGGGAGACAGAACAGCAGAGAGAGAGCGAGGCTGCCAAAAAGACAGTGAGAGAGAGAGAGTAGAAAAGTGCGACTGGAATAAAAGATAAATAGCAGAAACGTAAAATGCTGTTGAATGTTTTAAAAAACCATAAAAACCGCAGAGAATTACATTTAATGGCAACTGCGGTAACGAACGTCCAAAAAATGGGAATCCCAAAGAGCAACTACTATAGTCCGATACACTGCAAGCAAAGGAGTAAGGAGTATGTAAGCTGACCAGAGACACTGTAACCAACGGCTTAGGGTGCTGTCTATAGGATTGTGGTCCAAGTATAATGATACATCAAGAGCTTCGTGGTGATGATCTAATGAGGTGCTAAGCCTCTTATGTGCAAAAGAACCCGTCAGCCTGTGCAATTCCCATAGGTTCTAGGAGGGTGATAAACCTCTATTGTGCAAAATAACCTCTCAGTGTGTCCTATTCCGATAGGTTCCAGGAGAGTTATACCGGACATTAGAGATTCTAGCGACGTACCCTTTTACTCAATATGTTTTGCGATGACTCGAATGCGCCTACAGGTGCTAAAGTCCAATTCCTGGAGGTTCTAGGTCGGTGACACCGGGTATCAAAATTCTTAGTACGCCAAAGAGACAAAATCTTCATTTAGCTATATTAGAGAGTTACACTCAGTCAATATGTTTTGAGAGGACTCGAACGAGCCTGAACTGGTGATAGAGGCTAATGCTTGTACCAGGTGGGAATCTAGGTTTTGGTCTTGGGGGTTGGATGCTTTAATTTGAAGAGTATCTACATATATCTGAGCTCGCAAAGGACTTTCAAACCATTTGTCGAACTTTTGAGAGGGATTCGGATCCATATCCGCTACTGTTTTGTATGTTCTAGTTGGCTAATACTGGCTATCGATAGTCTATGTACGCCAAATAGTCACAATCTTCTTCTAGCTAGAGATTGACACTCATTCAGTATGTTTTAGAAGGACTCGTACGAACCTACAGGTGCTAGAGTTTTATTCTTGAAGGTTCTAGGTCAGTGACTCCATCGAGATTCTATTCTAGAGGCTTCTAGGTCAGCGACTCCATTGAGATTCTATTTTAGAGACACAATCCTTATTTAGCTAGAGAGTTACACTCAGTCAATATGTTTTGTGAAGGCTCGAACGAAACTACAGATGCTAAAGTCAAATTCTTGGAGGTTGTAGGAGTGTAATACCGGGCATCGAGATTCTTTGAACACCAAAGAGTCACAATCTTCTTCTAGTTGGATAATGGTCACACTCAGTTTAGAAGGACCCGCCTGAACCTACAGCTGCTGGAGTCGTGATATCCCTTAGTCTCCAAGAGTTCCACAAAACAACCCAGTCAACATCCTCTGAAAATTTCGCAACACATTCACTTAATAGCTTGTAAGAGTAACTTTTCCATTGGTCCTAGATGGATTTAGCTGTGATCCAAAAGAATTGTTCTTCTCTCTCGCGTCAAACAAAACTGTTACTCTACAGAACACTCATTCTTTGAGTACTCTTGGTGCAGAAACCTGCACGGAACACAATCGGATCCAGCTACCCTGGAGCTATCGAGTGAAAAATTCTTCGTAAGATCTTCGATACCATGCTTGATGGAATGAAGAGTTGATATAGCGACATTGACCTAGGAAAGCAAATAAGCGCTTAGTGATTTCACTAGTTGGTTCATTTATTGCGAATGAAGGTGGAAACTTCAGATCTTCAGGTGTTCGATGAGGTAGTTCAGGGTCAGCGTAGAAACTAACGACCCCGACTGCGTTGGCAGGACTGAAGCTCTTTCAACCCTTGGTGTTTTGAAATGACGAAGACGCGTGCATTGCAGACGTGCCTAGAGGGAAATATCATTACAAAGGTTCTATGGCCCAGTTGAGAAGGAGATTTTGGTCACTGTTGGATTGTATAACAATTTACCTTTCGATGTGCTTTCTGACTCGATAAATGTTCCTAAATTGTTATACAGCTCATACTACAGAGTTTCTCCAAGCATGCCAAAATTATCAATTCGAAAAAAAATTTATTTTAATCAGATCTTGATAGACAACAAATCCGGGGTATTCCTCAAACAAACTACTGGATAAATAGAGACCAAGTGAATTATAGGAATAACAAAAATTGCAAAATAAATTGTACCAAACTTTATATCAATTTTCTCCACTAGAAATCTCCCATTTCTTGTAAGACATACAGCAAGCCATCGCTTACTCCAGAGTACATTACAGTCGTCATCGGTGATGAATGGCATCAGGCTGGTGAGCCTGCAACCCATCCAATTGTCATATTTAAGTTTGAGTTTGAGGACGCTGCTATGTCCATTTTGCATACGTCCAGCTAATTGTAGCGCATTGTCCAATACGCTAGTTGGACGCCTTGTCGCACACTATGAATTATTTATTAGACAAACTTGTCCATGCTAAAAGACTGAAAATTGGCAACAGCGCATTTAGGCATTGGACATTGGGACAACAATCGTTAATTTACATAGCAGGCGTAACAGTAGCGGAAACAAGGCAACATTTCCGCCTCAAGCGCGTATCAAGTAACCAACCAACCAACATGCAATAAACAGTTTGCAAACCTCACATCATAAAAGAAACACTAGCTAGAGGATACTCTGTCCCATCTGGCAGCTGCTGGACAAACGTGACACGTCCAGCACGCGCAACGGACCGCAACAGTGCAAAGTTGCGGCACTCAAGTGGAGTGTAGCATCGGAAACAGGATACTTGCCAGGGCACTTGCTGGTAGCTGTCAAAAAGTCACACCCATTAGTTTGCTATGACATCAAACGAAACAGGGTAGAGAGGAGAGTAAGGAGTAAGCTTATATGGATGGACGCAACTCAGTAGTCAGGTATTTGCTGACTCACTCTGGGATGAACTTACTGGCAGCTTGTAGCAGCGCTGTGACATAATAAAGGATGCTGAGCTGTGACTTTGTTCTAAAGGATTTGTAAATACTCTTTAAATTTAACGTCAGAGCATACAAAGTTGACAGCTGGTTAGTAAGCTAGTGAAGCCTTAGGAACAAGGAACTGAGCTGTCGGTTTGTACTGGTAATTAGATGGAGTTGGGTTGGGAAGGGGTATTTTGCGGTTCTGTGGAATGGACAGGATTTTAAAATGCAAAGGATTCTTTTTTTTAACCACTAAAAATTTCTGCGGGTTCCACAGCTAATGATGGGTTTGAAAGAATTTTTTCTTCTATTCAATTCCAGAGAACTTTCTCTGAAACAAATTGTGCATTCTTGGGGTTTTTTGAACGATTTCTCGGAACATTTTGGTGTAGCAGTTTCTGTACGTCGGGTTCGGGATTCCACATTATTAAATTCAATGTATGAGTTCTTCTCCAATATTTTCATACTCTATAGCTTAAGTTTGTAATGTAATGAGATTAGGTTACATCAAAGGAAATCGAAGATTTTCCAAAGACACATAGTTTGACTAGAGAAGTCGATAAACTCATTATGAGACTACACTACTCTCTACCCTACTCCGCAGCCTTTTCTGCATCCAAAGGTAGAAGGCTGTGAAGATTAAACCACGTGAAAGGACCTCCGATGGTCTTCCAAATACACCTAGTATGACTAGTAATGTCGATAAAGACATTATGACACTATTAAGTTTAAGTTCTTCTCTGGTATTTTTATTCTCTGTACCATAGGTAGAAAAGTTAAGGGGTTAAGTTACTTCAAAGCACATCGGCGGTCTTTCAAAGATACCTTCAATGACTAGAATAGTCGATGAACCTATTATGACACTACACTACTCTGAACCCTGTACCCTACTCTCTTGACACTATAAAGTTTAAGGTCTTCTCTGGTATTGTCATACTCTGTACTTTAAGGTAGAAAGGCAATGAGATGAAGTCACGTTTTAGGACAACGGAGATCTTCCAAAGACACCTAGTTTGACTAGAAAAGTCGATGAGGACATTATGACACTACACTACTCTGAATCCTACTCTATCTATACCCTAAGGTAGAAAACTAAAGAGATTAAGTGACATCAAAGGACTTCGGAGATCTTCCAAAGATACCTACTATTACAAGAAAACTCGACGGAGACATTATGACACTGCAAAGTTAAAGCTCCTCCCTGGTTTTTTTCATACTCCGTACCCTAAGGTAGAAAGCTAAAGACATTAAGTAATGTCAAAGGACATTGGAAAAGTTGTACAAAGACATTATTGACACTATGATGCTGTCATTTTTCACAGTAGCATTAGGTTATGGTTTTAAATTAGAAAACCCTAGCAAAAAAATTATTCCCTTGTTCCCTTCACTTAAATGATTTTTTTCTTTGACAAAAACCCTGTGGTGTTAGCTCTAAGGACACTTCATTAACACAGCTTTAATGCTGCTTCAAAACCAAACCAAAATGTCAGTACACCACAAGGACCTCAGCTGTGCTGCTCCTGGCAGACTTGGTCTCTCTGTATCCCTGTATAACTCTCTCCCCCTGTCTGTTCTACTTGAATTCCATGACAATATCAGCAAACATTTTGTTGACAACAAACCAAATACAGCCACAAAAAAGAAAGTGACAAGTAAAAGGACAAAAAAAAAAGTAAGTACAGTAACAACAAAAGCACAACATGACAAGCTTAACAAAGTGAGAGAGTAGAGGAGAGAGAGAGAGCTGCGCTTGAAGAGCTCTCCATACGGAGCGTGTCGCTTTAAGCCCAGCGACACGGCAGCACTAATACCGCTGCAATTAGCAGCAGCAAAAAGCACCTGCAGCTGGTCAGGATGTCCTCGCTGGCTGCCTACTCCAGTTACTGCTCCTGGGCATCATATCGGCTGGTTGCCAGATTAGACCTGCTGCAAGTTGTTTATGGCAAAGTGCCCAAAGGGGATAAAGCATAATGAAAGTAATAAAGTTCAGCACACCGTAGTCCACGGCACTGATCACCGGCCGGTGATAAAAACTTTTGTGCCAGACATAAACGCTGCGTCCTACTCCAGGCATCCCAGCAACCCGTCCTTCCCTCGACTAAAGCTCTCACTATTGAAGTGGTCTGTGGTTATGGCAACCGACAACGAACAACGGACGCTGGACAAAGGACAAGCAACATTTTTGGGCTAGGCAGACATTTTTATCGTTGTCGTTGTTGTTTTTATTGAATATTCATAAATGGCCCAGACTGTATGCCGGGCTGAGTGTGCATGTGTGTGTGTTGGCCAATACAGCTGCAGCTGCTGCTGCCATTTTGGCCATTGAAATCAATATTTAAGGCACATAGAGCTGGAGCAGGCCATAACAAGATGTTGCCTATGCCGGCCTCGACCGGCTGCATGCAACAGGAAATGCAACACAAATTAAAATGTTCACATATGCTGCGTTCGGGGGGGTTAGGAGCGACCCGGAGGGAGGTTGCTCCGGCTAGACATGATGTTACTTTTGGTTCGCTTTCAATTGCTGTTGTCTTTTGCGGTTGGTTTGGTCAGTCACTTGGAATGCTTCACTTGTCTGACAATGTCCGGAAACTTAATAGCCTTGTAAATATGTTTGCCTTCATTGTGAGTAAATTTGTTGCCTACCTTTAAGCTGAACACACGTTAAAATTGGCAACAATGCGCAAGGACTCTGCTTGTTAAGGCATTGTTGTGCAAAATTAAAGTTCAAAAAACGCATAAAAGAAAACTTGGATGCATGGTATACACTTTGTTAGAGTATTCTTGCATAGAAAAAGCAATATGTCACTTAAAAATTTAACACAATAAAGGTGAAATTTGGCAACAGGGCACAGAATTTAAGCTACCCCAAGATTATATGGCACAACATCCTTACTGGCCACAGTCGCTTAAGTGAGTCTTTGTCATATTTGACAAAGGACTTGGAATTAGACTCATTGTAGAGTGAAATTTGGCAACAAAGCGCATACAAAATGATTGCACATGAATTCCATTATTAAGTCTTGCATTCATTGTGCCCAACAATGTTGCCTGTTATTGAGCTGCACAAACGAAAATTGGCAACAAGGATTGGCAATACAATGTGGACAGCTTAAAAGTAAGTTTTTGGCAAGAAGCTGCATACAAAATGCATAAAGAGCACTAATTTGGCCAGTTGATTGAATGTCTCTTTGTGTAACTTAACAATAGACTTGGAACTGAAAAATCAATGTACATTTTCAGGCCAAAAACTTCTGAGTTTGCAACCATAGTTGATGATCATGTGAGTTAGCTGTTTCTCAGCTGCAGTGAAAATTGGCAACAAGGTTTACGAAATAAAATACATATTTATTTGGCCAAGTCAAACCACAAACTTAGAAGCCTTTTGAGTGAAATTTGGCAACAACACACAAAATTTTATGAAGCGAAATCCAGTCATAAGGAGCAAAAAGCAAAGAGGAGCTACTCAATGGTACATTGTACTCGCGAAGAACTAGTTCTTTTGACTTTTATATTTTTAGTCAAAAGCCAAATCTCAGTCCAAGCCTAGCCTGTTACTTAGTTCATAAGTGAACTTTGTTCTCGTAAAGAGCCAGTTCTCGCTCAAATTTAACATTTGTATATCTGCTGCAGTGAAAATTGGCAACAAGGCGTAAAAATAAAATGCGTATTCATGAATATTTATTTGACCAATTAGACCACAAACTTAAAAGTCATAAGGAGCAAAAAGCAAAAATGAGCTACTCAACTCACTTTGTTCACGCGAAGAACTGTCTTCTTTCTTTTGACTTTTATATTTTTAGTCAAAAGCCAAATCTGAGTGTAAGCCTAACTTGTTACTTCACACACAGAACTAGTTCTCTTGACTTGAATACTTTAAGCCCAAATCCAAGCCTAAGCTCATTACTTAGTTCCTAAGCGTGCCTGCCTGTATTGTATGCCACACCATATGCACACATCTACCAATTAGATGCTCTTCCTGTGCCACCTCACACCCGCTCATATCCTTTCGGGGTTTTTGCTCATTTCCTGCTACTCCTTTGTATCACACATCAGGCGGCTCATTCATTCATAATTTGTTACGTGTCCTGGCTCACTTTAACATGTTTGTGGCCATAAACTGTGCATCAAATGGCAACGCATTTGGCCGCAAATAAAAATTACAATACACGTACACTCAAGAGTTGCCTGTCGATAATAATATCCTTGTGCTTGGACTGCTGCTGCTGCCATTTCCACCATTTTGTTTGAATGCATTCGTGCGTGCTATGTGAGTAGTCCTTTTTGTCAGGCATTTTCATTAATAAATGTGAATCCTTTATGCTCATTAAAAGCGACGCCAACGACAAAAGTCTCTAATGTATTTCGTGCTCGACACGCAACGAATGCTCCAATGAATGGCCAAATGAATGAAATGAATGAATGAATGAATAAACCAATGAATGAGTGGAGTGCAGAGGTGTAGGGGGTAGACAAGTTTTTCACACATATTTCCATGCCTGTAATTTCCTGTAAATGTTCTTGTGGCAATTTGCACTGTACAGAAAAGTTTGACAAGTCAATTTAGTAGTTAATTTAATATGCATTGTTAGGCAGCAAGCAACCAAACCGAGTACATTTTAAAAGGATGCCATAAAACTCCTAATCCCATAAACCCTTACAACAAAAAAATAAACTAAACTACAGACAGATTCATTCAAGCGCAAGTGTCTGAGTGCTGCATTCATCTTTAATTGCTTAATAATTCATTTTATTTGGAAATACTTTACAGTGTAGAGTGTCTGTGTGTGTGTGTGGTGTTGCCAAATTTCAGTTGAAAAGGCTTTTAAGTTTTGTGGTCAGACTGGACAAACAAATATGTAAATATAAATTTTAATTCATACGCCCTGTTGCCAACTAAGCTTACTAACATAACAACCAAATGTTAAATTTCAGAGCACTAGTTCTTTGCGCGAACAAAGTTCACTTAAGAACTCTATGTGACAAGCTGGGCTTGGACTCAGATTTGGCTTTTAACTTAAAATATAAAACGTCAAAAGAACTAGTTCTTTCCCGTGAACATAGTTCAGTGAGTCGCTTCTCACAATATGCATTCTTACTTCTTATGCACTATTGCAAATAATGAGTGCAACAGAATTAGATTCTTAGCTAGAACATAGTTCATATTTACAACACTGCATTTTGTTCTATTAGAGCTAGTTCTGCTGCTGAGATTTCAGAGTTCAAAATAATACTAATTAACAAGCCTAGGATAAAACTCCAGACTTGGATTTGGGAATACTAAAAAATATCGTAAAGTTTAAAGAACTAGTTCTTTGTGGAAACAAAGCTTCAAAGAGTAGCATCACTTTAAGTTATGATTTCAAACTTAGCCCTAGCCTTGGTTTTAAGCTGAAAAAATATTAGAATTAAGAGAACTAGTCATTTCCGTGAACAAAGTTCACTTAAGAACTAGGTAACGAGCTTAAGCTTAAGTCCAGAATTGGATTTGGGCTTAAACATGGTAAAGTCAAGATAACTAGTTTTTTGCATAAACAAAGTTCATTGAGTTGCTCCTTTTTACAGCTCTTTAGCTTTTTGTTCCTTAAGCCTATCAAGCCGTGTTCACGATTTTCGCCTCAAAAAAAAATAAAACAAGTAACGAGCTTAAAGCTTAGGCCCAGTCTTGGATTTGAGCTGAAAAAATAGTAAAGTAACAAGTGAACTTAAGATTAAGCTTTGACGTGAAGCTAACTTCATTGAGTAAGCAAAGTTCATTACGCAGCATATTCTTACAGCTTTTTGCTTCTTATGACTATAAAGACCTGTTCTGAACTTCGCTCCATACGTAAACACAAAGTCCCTAACGAGCTGAGGCTTAGAGTTGGCATTTGGGCTAAAACTATTAAAGTCAAGAGAACTAGTTCATTTGCGTGAACAATAGTTCACTTTTAAACTAGAGTAACGAGCTTAGATTTATCAAGCCCTTTTCTGGACATCGCCCAAAAAAATACTAAGTAACGAGCTGGGGTTTGAATTGAATTTTGACAAAAAATATTAAAGTCAAGAGAACTAGTTCTTTGCCAGAAGAAAATTCTCTTATGAACTAAGTAACGAGCTTAGGTTTATCAAGCACTGTTCTGGGCTTCGCCCCAAAAAAATGCTGAGTGACCAGCTCGGGCTTGACTTGAGTTTGAGTAAAAATATTCATGTTAAAAGAATTAGTTTTTTGCATGAACAAATAATAAATTGGTTTTTAATCTTTTTGACTTTAATGCCCTGTTCTGGATTTTGCTTTTAAATAATTAAGTAACTAGGCTTGGCTTGGCCCCAGACTTTGATTGGTGTTAAACATATTAAAGCCAAGAAAACTTAGATTCTTTGCGTGAACAAAGTTCACCGAGCTTAGGCTTAGACCAAGACTTGAAATTGCGTTCTAAATGTTAAAGTCAAGCGATTAATTTTTTGAGTGAACTTCTCTTGTGCGAACAAAGTTTATTGAACAGCTCCTTTATGACTATAAGCTCTCGTTCTAAAATCCGCTTCAAAAAATAAATATACTCAAGCTATTAAAGCTGAAGGAACTAGTTCTTTACGTAAGAACAATGTTCATTGCGTAGTTACTTTATATATTGTTGCTTATGATTATCATGCTCTGTTTTGAGTTCTACTTCACAACCAGAGTTTGATTGGGACCAAAATTATTAAAGTGGAAAGAACTAGTTCTTTGTGGGAACAAAGTTTCTTGGGTGAACAAAGTTCATTGAGTAAGTAGTTCCTATATATATTGTTGCTTATGACTATCATGCTCTGGTCTGAATTCCACTTTAGAACTAGAGTTCGAATTTGGACCAAAACTATTAAAGTTGAAAGAACTAGTACTTTTGTGGGAACAATGATTTCTTGCGTGAACAAAGTTCATTGAGTGGCTACTTTATATATTGTTCCTCATGACTATCATGCTCTGTTCTGAATTCTACTTCACAACCTGAGTTTGATTTGGACAAAGACTATTAAAGTTGAACGAACTAGATTCTTTGTGGAAACAAAGTTTCTTACGTAAACAAAGTTCATTTAGTAAGTAACTCCTATATATTGTTGCACATGACTATCATGCGTTGTTCTGCATTCCAGTTTTAGAACTAGAGACTTCAGATTTGGAACCCAAAGCTATAAATATAAAGGTGCAAGAGAACTTGTTCTCTTGCGAGAAACAAAGTTTATTGAGTAGTTCCTTTATATATTGTTGTTTATGTTCGAAAAGTATTCATGCTCTGTTCTGAATTCCACTTCAGAACCAGACCTAGGATTTGGACCAAAAATATTAAATCCACAAAAAACTAGTTCTGTGCGTGAACAAAGTATATTGCGTAGCTCCATTATATCATTATTGCTCATGACTATCTGTATTTTTGAATTTCGATTCAAAAATACTCCCATTCGAACATATTTCTTAAGATGTTCCATAAAATAGTCCAGAGATTCCTGAAATCTTCAACTTCTCCATAGATTTCTGGCAAAATGCCGCCCTTTCAAAATCTTTTGTAAGGCTGCCAAGTTCAGCACAAATTTTTGACAACGACTCACTCACCTGACTGAGTTCATCTCTGGAGTGACGCGAGCATTTTGGCAACAGCGCCTGCATATCATCCTCAAAGGCGCCATTATGCGCCATATCCACCACATCACCGTCGTCGGCATCATCCGGATCTGCGGACTGCACGCCGCTGCCACATCCTGCGGCATCAGCATTCACATCCGCATCAATGCTGCTGCTGCTTTCGACCAGGCTTGTTGCATCTGTCATGGCTGTCATGGCCTTGCCGCCGCCGCTGCTGTTGCTTTTGTTGTTGTTGGCCATTAGATTTGTTGCAGCCGTGCTGACGTCATTGCCATTTGTTGCACGTTTACCATTACCACTGTTGTTGTTGTTGTTGTTGGTTGCCTGCTGCTGCTGCTGAGATTTTTGTGACTGTTGCGCCGCTTGGCTGTTGTTGGCAGCTGCATCTGCTGTCATAGACGTGCCACTGGACGTGGCCAAAACCGTGCTGTTTAGCTCATTCGTTCTGCAACAGAGAGAGAGAGAAAGAGATGCGACAAGTTAGTAACAAATTGGCCATAAATGAATCTATTTCTATATATATGTATATATATAGTGGCATATAACGCCTGCTGTTGCCCCACTGTGCTGTCCAAGAGCTGAGCAATTTGTCAACGTTTTGGCTGCTCAGCTGTCAAAAGGTTAATTTGCGACATATTTTTTTTTTCTCTACTTTGTTCTCTTTTTTTTTTTTTTGTACTACCCCCCAAAACAATTTCTTTTTCTTGGCTCTAAGAGCCACACACACACACACACTCAGCGTAGCGTGTCCCAACAAGGACATGACCGGCTTGTCCTGGGTCTCTGGGCATGGCTAAGGCAGTCAATTTTACGCCATTTTAACAATATTTTTACACAGACCCAAATGGCAGGACGAGGCGTAAAATGTTATTAATGAATTTGCCAAAGAGAAGAAAGCAACTCAAAAGATAAGGCGCAAAAAAAAAAAAGTATTTGACGAAAAAATTAAATTGTTCTAAGGCGAAGAGAAAATGCTCTGAAATAGCTGGGAAAAAGAATATCACAATTTGATTAGGCGATTTTTTATTTTTTTTTTTATTTTATTTCATTTATTTTTTAGTATATTTTTATACTTCCGTCACACTGTGCAAACTAATCACTTGTGTTGATTTAATAAATTATTTTCTTTTTAAGAGCGAGATTTGATAAAGCCAATGCGATAAAAATTCTCAAATTGTCTATATTTTTGTAGGAATGATAACGTGCTTATCACTCGAGTTGTTTTTAGGTATTTTTAGCTTATACCTAATCAGCTTTCAACACAAAATCGAACGTTTTTTACAAAGCAAAAAAATCTAACGAAAACTATATATTTATTTAAAAGATTATTTATTTACTAAAGTAAAACTAATATACTTAAAGTTAGTAACTTATGCACATTACTTCCGACTAAATATAGAACGTTTTGACAAATTATAGAATGCCTTAAAATTAAAAATCATACAAACAGCTTTCCACTTAAAAAACAAATGATTTGCCAAAGTGAATCTTTTAGCCTATATTTATTAAATTATAGCACTAACAGAAGCGCTATGATCTACTGGGAATTAAAGGAAAGTATCATCATCATACTTCGAACAATTTTCATCTCAATATCAAGCGAATTTGATACTGAATTGTCGATATTTGGCCCTGCTTTAAAAAACGACAAATTTTATTCGGAATCGAATAGGTAAAAAGGGAAATTTTTTATCGAGCGAATTTGACGATAAATGGTCGATAATATATTCGGTCGTGCTCCAAAACACAAAAAAAAAAACAATTCTATTCGGAATCATTTTTGCGTGCTCCCAAATTCGAATTTTCTGCTGTTCTCATCTGCTCATATTTCCCTTGCTCAGGGATATTATTCACGACTTTGATTTTTCCATTAGAAAGGAATTTTTTTTGTGCATGACATGAACCATTTAAATATTCGGTTTGAGTTCTGCACGCTACTTTTTGGATCGATTCAGGAAAAAAAAATGGCGGACGTAAAGTCGGGCGCGGACGACTTTCGGATACCCTGTACCACTAGCTTGTAATAAAGTCCGATTTCTTCACAAAAAACCAAAAACAGAAGAATTTTTAAGCAAACATTTTTTTTTGACCGATCGTTCCTATGGGAGCTATATGATATAGTCAACCGATTTCAATAAAATTTGACACAGTTCTTAAATACCTTAAAAAAGATCTGAATGCCGAATTTAGTTCAAATATCTTTACAAACAAACAAAACACATCGAATTTTGTATAAAAAACGTGTTTTTGGACCGATTGGTCCTATGGGAGCTATATGATCTAGTCAAACGATTTGGATTAAATTTAGTTCAGTGCTTAGGAACTATAAAATAATCACGAATGTCAAATTTGGTCCCAATATCTTAACAAACAAACGAAACACAACAAATTTTGTTAAAAAATCGATTTTTTGGAAGATCGGCCCTATGGGAGCTATATGATATAGTCAACCGATTTTGTTCAAATTTGGCACATTGCTTAAATGCTCTAAAACATTTCCAAACGCCAAATCTAGTTACGCTATCTTTATTAAAAAACAAAATATAGCGAATTTTGATTTAAAAAAGTTATTTTAGCCGATCGGTCCTATGGCAGCTATATGATATAGTTAACCGATTTTGTTGAAATTTGGTACAGTGCTTGGAAACCTTAAAAAACGTTCGAATACTAAATTTGGTTACGATACCTTCCTAAACAAGCGAATTATTCATCTAAAACTTTTTTTTGTCGAGGTCGTCTCAAACACCCCTATGGGAGCTATATAATTTAACCCCGATATCAAAAAAATGAAATAAACTTGCCTCCTATGGAATAATATGGGATCTAATGTGAAAGTTTGGTAACTCTAGCTCTTACCATTTCTGAGATCTAGGCGTTCACACGGACGGACAGACGGACAGACGGACATGGGTATATCGACTTCTCTATTCACCCTGATCATATTTTAGGTAACTTTGGGGGGTCTCCGACGTCTCCTTCTATATGTTACATACATTTTCGGCTTGCACAAACTTAATATACCCTTGGTACCATACGGTACAGGGTATAAAAATGGGAAGAAAATCAAGTGGATTCAAGCCTTCAAATATGGAAAAAAGTGAATTCAAGTGAATTCAATTCTCCATATATCAATAAAAGTGATCATCGTATAAGATGCAGGAAATTAATTTCCATAAAGTTTCATCAGACTTGAAAATTGATACAACCTTTTATCGATTAGTCATGGCAAACAAGTCCAAAATATGAAATTAGCCTCCGCCAACATAAAAATCGGAAGAAAATAAAGAGTATTCAATTCTTCAAGTATTCCAAAAAAGTGATTAACGAAAAAGATGCGTGAACATAATTTCTATAAACTCCGTCCTACCTACTAAATTGTTATCGAAATAAAATCCTACTAGGCAATGATTGTCCAAAGAAACCCCACCTACTTAATTTTCATCAATAACAAGATCGATTGATAGTATTTACTAAAATATATCTTAAACAAATAAATTACACCTCAATATCGACAAATATTTTTCGATAACATATTCGAACGTGCCCTGAAAAACGAAAAAAAAAAAAAATAAAACAAACCATTTTATTCGGAAATGGGAAGAAAAATGGGGAGAAAATGAAGAGTAATTCTCCAAATGTGGAAAAAAGTGGCTTTCGAAAAAATGTGGGAAATTTAAAAAAAAAAATCCAAAATAATCCTACGATGCAGTAAAATCGAACCTTAATTTTCATCGATCGTTCAATAATATATAAATCTTTATATATATAATTCTTCTGTGAGTGTGTATGTCATTGAACTTCTCTTAAACGACTGGACCGATTTTGATGAAATTTTTTGTCTGTGTTCAAGGGGATCTGAGAATGGTTTAGATTCACAATTTTGTCCGCTAATTGCGACTAAACTACTAAAAAGGACAATTTGATTTTCCAATACAACATTTTTTTTGTTAATTTAGGTTGGCATTGTGTACATTGTCAGATTAACTAATATTTTTTAGTAAATTGTTTTTGTCGAAAGGAAACACAAAAATTATAAACGTTATTTATTGAGGCACACCAAATTTCATGAGAATCGGTACACAGTTTCGGAGGAGTATGGTAACTAACATTGTGAAACTAGAATTTTGTTTATAAGAAGAAACTTAGGTTTTACGTATTATGGGTGTTCTCATGAACGAGTTGATGAATCTGATTTTTGCGTGTGTTAGAGGTCGCGTTACGCAATATTTTTCAATCTGTGGTTTGTCTTGACTGAACGTGAAAAAATAAAAAAAAAGACATCCTGTCGCCACTATAGGTTAACATTATTAGTGCACTACAACATTAATATCAGATACTGCTTACAATGCCGAGAAGAAAACTACCAAATCTCCATCAAACCTGGTTAAAATGTAAAAATGGCGAGTGGTTGAAAATTTTATGATGAAATTAATCCACTCATCGATCAATCGTACGATGTTTTCCAATCGGAAAGATTCCAGATCTAGACGAGCGAGCGAAGCGACGCGTGCCGAGCGCAGCGGAGGCCGGCTAGTATAATATAAAATGTATTCAAATATTAAAAAAGGTGATTATCGAAAAAGAAGCGAGAAACTTTTACCGACTTTTATCTCTGCTGACGACAGACATCACCGTTTTTTTTTTTTTGAAAACAGTTGCGCAGTTGGGTAAAATGGTGCACCTAGTTCAACAAAAAAAAAACCCACGCGCTGTGTCTTCTGAAAATCGATTTTGCTCAATATATCGCTATATCTTGCTTTATAGAGTACACAAACGATTCGTCAAGACTTCTAAGACATTAAACTCTACGCACACAAAATACTTCCAAGAATTTGGCATGTGTTTCCTTCCGTTTCAAGGTCTCAAAGACGTCGTCGACGCGGACAATGACGCAGCCTAAGAAGTAAAGCCAACAACATGAAAAACTTTTTTTCTCTGAATTTTTGTTTTTCTTCTATTTTATTTTGGCAACTTCTGGCGCCCGTTGATGGATCGAATCAGCTGGCATAAAGTAAAGCAAATAAGCAAAGAAGAGAAAAGAAAATTAATAAAAGTGTGAAACTCACAAAGCACTTTACATATGTAATATGCCTTGTTTTATGTACAAACATATACGGCTATACATTGTGGGTGTATGTGTGTCTTTGTGTGTGTGATATGACAAGTTGTCAAACATTTTGACATAATCATGTCAAATTAACGCAAATAACAACAACAACAACGAACGCGTGGGATAATAAAACACTTAAAAAAATGGCGGACGTAAAGTCGGGCGCGGACGACTTTAGGATACCCTGTACCACTAGCTTGTAATAAAGTCCGATTTCTTCACAAAAAACCAAAAACAGAAGAATTTTTAAGCAAAAATTTTTTTTTGACCGATCGTTCCTATGGGAGCTATATGATATAGTCAACCGATTTCAATAAAATTTGACACAGTGCTTAAATACCTTAAAAAAGATATGAATGCCAAATTTATTTCAAATATCTTTACAAACAAACAAAACACATCGAATTTTGTATAAAAAACGTGTTTTTGGACCGATTGGTCCTATGGGAGCTATATGATCTAGTCAAACGATTTGGATTAAATTTGGTACAGTGCTTAGGAACTCTAAAATACTCACGAATATCCAATTTGGTCCCAATATCTTAACAAACAAACGAAACACAACAAATTTTGTTAAAAAATCGATTTTTTGGAAGATCGGACCTATGGGAGCTATATGATATAGTCAACCGATTTTGTTCAAATTTGGCACATTGCTTAAGTGGTCTAAAAAATTTCCAAACGCCAAATCTGGTTACGATATCTTTATTAAATAACGAAATATATCGAATTTTTCTTTAAAAAAGTTATTTTGGCCGATCGGTCCTATGGGAGCTATATGATATAGTCAACCGATTTCGATCAAATTTGGTACAGTGATTGGGAACTATAAAAAACTTTCGAATACCAAATTTGGTTACGATATCTTCATAAACAAACGAATTATTCGTCTAAAACGCATTTTTTTGTCGAGGTCGTCTCAAACACCCCCATGGGAGCTATATAATTTATCCCCGATATCAAAAAAATAAAATAAACTTGCCTCCTATGGAATAATATGGGATCTAATGTGAAAGTTTGGTAACTCCTAGCTCTTACCATCTCTGAGATCTAGGCGTTCACACGGACGGACGGACGGACAGACGGACAGACGGACGGACAGACGGACAGACGGACAGACGGACAGACGGACATGGGTATATCGACTTCTCTATTCACCCTGATCATATTTTAGGTAACTTTGGGGTGTCTCCGACGTCTCCTTCTATATGTTACATACATTTTCGGCTTGCACAAACTTAATATACCCTTAGTACCATATGGTACAGGGTATAAAAATGAAGCGCAAAACGAAATTTATGCATGCTGAAAAAAAGCTGTTTGCTATATTACGACGTGACTTTAGAGACTTGTTCAAAAGTGTGGCATACTTTTGGGCGCTGCATTGAAATCAATGAGTTTTGGGCACCGTAGTACATGGTGATGATGATAATTAATTACATTTTTGTGATTTTGGGTGATGATGTATTAGAAAATTATTTATTATTTATTATAAAATTATATTATTATTTCAATAAAATAGTAATCTGTTGAGGGAAATTTAAAAACTTGATTTGCCGAATGATAAGAGCGGGTACTTATAAAATTGTTTTCCCATAGCTTTCCTTTAAGTAGTTGCAGTTTAAGAACAAAGTGTATTGAGGAAATAAATGATCTAATAGAAGTCATAGATCCTTTGAAAAATTCTAATAACTGCTTCTAAGTACACATTATTTGGGAAACTTTATTTTCCATTTGATAGGAGCGGGCTTTCATGGATTTTTTTTTATTTTAGTTTGCGAAAATCTAAGTTATTTAAAAAATAAAATTACCCAAAAGAAATCATAGATCCTTTAAACAATTCTTATAACTTGTTCTAAAGACACATTATATGGGAAGCTTTATGTCCATTTTGATGAGAGCGTGCTTTTATAGATATTTTTTAATGGATTTTTCTTGGAAATCCCACAGATTTTCTTTAAGTATTTGCAGATTTTTAATAAAATACACTAAATAGAATAATTATCCAAAATAAGTCATACATCTTGAACGATTCAAATTATAACTGCTTCTAAAGACCGAATTGAACCTAATTTCTTCAAAATTAATTGATTTATATTTGTAAGTTATATTAAAATTATACAAATAAGTCGAAAGCATTTTCATAACTTATAAGAGTATACCAATACTAAAGTCTTGAACCAATCGGTCTTAAGTTTTTGTTTTTAGTTTTCAAATTTATCTCACGCGAGGAAATCATCGACGCGTCGCGACGCCACGGAGGAGTATTTTGCAGACCTTCCAGAAAATAACTTTTCGGATGGGATCAAGAAGTTGGAGAATTGCTGAAATAAGTGTATCGAGCTAAAAGGCGAGTATATTGAAAAAAATAAAAAAATATTTTCATACCCAATTTACTACCTAAAATTTTTATAAAAATCGTGCCATAAATCGAAATTTTTCATCACGGTGCATTCGATACAAAGATTTATTGTTTATCCTGGTAAAATCAATTCATCAATCAGTCCAAAATCGCATTAAGGTCACCAGCAACAAATTTGAACATACCTGATGTATAAAAAGTATATTTTAAATTTTTTTCAAAAATTCTAAAGTTTTCTTGAAAAATCTGAATGAAGTTTTAAGCTATGTTATGCCATGGAACTATAAGATGTATATACTATATATGTATATAAAGCCAGATAAATATGTGACTTTTTTTTCAAACAGCAGAGCTGCAAAGATTTATCGATTACAACGAAAAAAATTAAAATCAAAAATAATTGTGAACGATCATCGCATACGTTTCATTGCATCAAATCAATTGGGATGCAATTCCGGGGTTTTTGTTTTAGAAAATGGAAACAAGGTTTTCCTGGCTTTATAGACAAAATTTTTCGCAGTCTATGTCTCTCTATAATATAAAAAAGTTTTTAGTCATTGACATTTATATATAAGGATGTATATAGTCCGGATCGCGGGGTGATCGTAGGGAGGCACGGGGGTTAGCGAGCGCAGTGTGTAGGGGGCAGAGCCGCCTTGTTACTAAAAAAAGATAGCCTTTTTTCATTCATTCAAGACTACAAAAATGTAGTAGAAACTTGCTTTAATTTTTTATAACCTTATAAATCGGTTTGTTCAAAAGTATAGCTTATAAATGGGGTATCCACACAGCTAAAGTTAAAAAGCAAGCATAATCATAGAATAAATGACATTTTTTTTATAACATGCCGCATACTAATAGAAATCCATCTTGCCTCAAAGTATGACGTCACTAGCTTATTGTTTCTAAGGTTACAACATGTGAAGTAACATACATAATATATTATATTCTGATCGAAATGGGTTTTTAATCGCTTATAGAAACTCAAAATGTTTTTCACTAGCACATTCTGAAAAAACTGGTCTCAAGAATTTTGGAATAATAAAGAGCGTCACCTTGGTTTGACATTTAAGATTTAAAATCATATTTTAATGACTGCTTTTATACAATTAAAAATTAATTTCCAAATCAATCTTGCCTCAAAGTATGACGTCACTAGTTTTTTTTTTTTAATGTTTCTATAAGTGAAGTAAGATATATTGTGCGCGAAATTTTGTTTTTGAATTGTTATAGAAACTAAAATGATTTTCACTAATACAAACTAAAAATTAAAATTAAGAGTTTGGAAAATTAATAGAGCGTCACCTTGGGTTGACATTTGGGATTTTAAAATCTTTTCTTCGCAAAACTTTTTTATTGGCTGCTATTATACAATAAAAAATTAACTTCCAAATAAATCTTGCCCCAAAGTAGGACGTCACTAGTTTTTTTTTTTTTTTTTAAGAAGAAGAAGTAATATTCAGCGAAATGGGTTTTTTATATTATAGAAATTCAAAATATTTTTGATTAACAAAAAACTAAAAATGGCGTAGGTAAAAAGTCGAGCGCGGACGACTTTTGGGATTCCCTGTACCACTAGTTTGCAATAAAATCTGATTCCTTCATAAAAAACCAAAAACAGAAGAATTTTTAAGTAAAATTTTTTTTTTTGACCGATCGTTCCTACGGGATCTATATGATATAGTCAACCGATTTTGATTAAATTTGACACAGTGCTTTAATACCTTAAAAAAGATCTGAATGCCGCATTTTAGTTCAAATATCTTTACAAACAAACGAAACACAACGGATTTTGTATAAAAAACGTTTTTTTGGACCGATTCGTCCTATAGGAGCAATATGATAAAGCCAACCGAATTTGTTCAAATTTGGTATAATGCTTGGAGTACTCTAAAAACTTTCTGAATGCCAAATCTGGTTACGATATCTTTATTAAAAAATTAAATATAGAGAATTTTGTATAAAAAAAGTTCGGTCCTATGGGAGCTATATTATATGGTCAACCGATTTTGATCAAATTTGGTAAAGTGCTTGGAAACTATAAAAAAACTTTCGAATGCCAAATTTGGTTAAGATTTCTGCATAAACAAACGAGTTATTCATCTAAAACATTTTTTTTCTCGAGGTCGTCTGAAACACCCCCCACAAGGGAGCTTTATAATTTATCCCCGATATCAAAAAATATAATAAACTTGTCTCCTATGGAATAATATGGAATCTAATATGAATATGTTTGGTTACTCTTGCTCTTACCATCTCTGAGATCTAGACGTTCAAATGGACTGAAGAACGGACATATATCGACTTCTCTATTCACCCGATCATATTTAAGGTAACTTTGGGGTGTCTCCGACGTCTCCTTCTATATGTTACATACATTTTCGACTTGCAAAAACTTAATATGCCCTTTGTATCCTACGGTACAGGGTATAAAAATTGCTCTCAAGATTTTGGAAAAAAATAGAGCGTCACCTTGCATGTTTCCCATCATGATTTCTGCCGCAGCTGTGGAGATGAGGCAGAGACAGAAAGCATGCCACACCTGCTATGCGACTGCCCGTCGCTTTTTAAAAGACGAACCCAGCTTATGGGTAAACCATTCTTTGACGATCTAGGTAGTCTAGCCTATGTGCCCATAGCGGATCTGGCTGCTTTCGTCGAATCCTCGAAATGGTTCTGCAAAATGAGAGACTTAGGCGATTTGGGATGTCCAACAGTTTTTGCTCATTCTCCACAATCCCTCCCTCCCTTTCTTCAATTTCGTTTTTCCCTTCTTTTAATTAGGCACCATAATAGACCTCATGGATCCTGGGTGATCTCAGTCACTATATAAGCTGCCTATACAACCTAACCTAACCTAACCTAACCTTAGTCGGACATCTGTGATTTAAAATCTTCGCAAAAAACTATAGAACCAAAAATCAATTTCCAAATCATTTGCAGACATGCGTTCTTCCTTACATTACAAGTTTCCTAATTGAGGAATAAAGTTTTGACTAAAAACCCCTCTAGGCTGAACTGAATTAATTAACTCTTATTAGAAATTCAGTTTGTCAGTTACATGTTTTAAAAGTGGTTAACAAGTTTGCCAAAGAAAATATAATTTCGTTACACCTTGGTTTATATGTATGTCAGGAAGTTTAGATTGAAGCTAATTAAAAATCTCTTTAGGTTGCACCGAATTAATTGACTTTTATAAGAAATTCAGTTTGGCAGTTAAATATGCTAAGAGTTGTTTAGATTCTCGAAAAAAAAATCATTTGAGTAAACCTTGGCTTAGACGTTAAGGGTTATCTGAGGTCCGGAACTCTGACTCTGAAATCTCTTCAAGAAATACCGAATTTTTTGAGTGCTATAAGAAGTATGAAATGTTCAATATCGAACGAATCAGTCGCAACGTCACAGAATGCTTATTTGAGGCTTACAGCTTATTGCAACATTTTAATAAAGCTTCACTCCCACTCATGACGTCACAAGTTTAATAACTGTTGGAAATTCGCTCCAAGCAGACCAAATTATTTACCGAATGTTATTAGAAATTCCAAACGCTTGTCAACAAAATATATATTAAATGTTGATTGCAAGATGCAGCTTGCAGCTCCTCCAGTTGCATCCGTTCACAAATCAAAGTAAATATTGTAAAACAGCAATAGAAGCTCTTAAAACTTAACTACCTCTATGTGAAGGGAAGAAAGGAACTCGAACTGGAACTGGAAGCAGTAGCTTTAGAGTGTGTACACATATATGCAAATTAGTTGTGACAGCTTTCAAAAAGTTGAGCATATAAGGGAAGAGTCAGAGGTAGAGGAGGAGGTAGAGGTTGAGAGAGAGTAAAGTACTTATATGCATAGCTGTCGATGGACAAGGAACTTGCTGGGCAACTTGACAGCCCCATCGAGTACATCGGGTTCAAAATGTTCAAAGTTCATAAACAATCCACACACACACACACATAGGTCTGTTGCACATATGCAAGCAGAGTTCTGGCGGGGGTTACGGGTGGCTGGTTGGTTGGTTGTCTGTACCCGAGGGGCATGCAAGCCCCGGTTTTTGATATGGTAATGTGGCAATGCGTGTGTGGAATGTGCCATTATTAGATTTTTCGTCAGTGCCACATCGTTGTCATGCTCACAGTAAGAGTAGTAGAGCCATCATCATCATCATCGCATGTGGGTGTCATTCCGGCAGTGACAAAGACTCATAGAGAGAGAGTAGGGAGTGCCATAAAGTAGTAATACTAATTAAGTTGTGTATTATGTTGAAGACATTGCAAGTGGAAACTGCCAAGTGCCCGGGGGAAGACTTCTTGTGGGTTCTGCTCATGAGTTGAGTGAGCGTAGTTGACATGGTTATATGGTTTTGCTAAAGGCTTCTTCCACCTATCTATGCAATGACGAAGGCATGACTGACAATGCTGCATGAGGTTAACTCTGAGGTTAACTGGGGAAAAGACAGTTTTAAAACTCTGACTTTTGTTTTTATGCTATGGCATCTTTCGACAAAGAACTTTTCCTTTGAATATGATAGACGTACAAAATGAAATTTGGAAAGTTAAAAAAACAATAATGTTTTGAGCCGACAGTTAGGAAAGTGACTGGGAATCTACTTTGAGCAAAAAAGAAAGAAAGTTTCTTGAATAAGTTTTTTAAAAAAAAGTTTTTTTTTTGGGGTTCAAAATTTCCAAACTGACTTAAAGTTACCTTTGAGATTGAGAAAACAGAGCTGTTTTTAAAGCAAAGAAGAGTCTGCACTCGCAAATCACTACTCGCTTGTATTCTCCGATTCAGTTTGAGCTCAGAGCCTCACAAAGAACCACCCATACCTCCATAGTGTTCCAAACAATGATCAAAGAGAACCCTTTCATCAGACGAGCCTTACTCTCTACAAGAAGATTATTACCGACATCCTGTCCGTTGATAGAACCAGGTAGTGGATGCATTTTCTCTCCTTCTATCATCCTCGACTCACAGTGGAGCAAAGGACCCATAGACCCCCCTGTAACTAAATAATCTAGAGAGAAGAAGCGCTTCATGCCATAAACCGATGAGTTTATATTTTCAGGCATGCAGAACTCTTAGATCCCTGTACAGACAGGGAAGGCTCCTCTCTCTACAAGAAGATTATTGATGACATCCTGTCCGTTGATAGAACCAGGCAGTAAATGCACTTTCTCTCCTTCTGTCATCCTCGACTCCCAGTGGAGCATAGGGCCCATAAACGCCCCTGTAGCTTAAAATTCTGGAGAGAAGAAGCGCTTTATGCCAAAAACCGATAATGAGTTTATATTTTTAAACATGAGGGATCTCTTAGATCCCTGTACAGACAGGGAAGGCTCTACTCATGAACTCCTTACTAAGCCCAAAGTAGTAGCTTGCATTACTTAGAGAGTGCAAGCTCTCTCGCGGTTCCTCTTTTCTGCCTGATGGCGCCAATTGGTGATCCCAAGGCTACCCATCCTCCCACGTCCATGGGAGCTATACATTGTTATTTTTGTATGTCGAGAGAGGACTCTACTCATGAACTCCTTACTAAACCCAAAGTAAGTAGCACGATTATTTAGAGAGTCCAAGCTCTCAGAGTTTTAAAACAGCAGCTAAGTGACGTATTGACACCTCTCATTAAAGTCCAACCCATCCTTTATAATGCTGACTACAGCTCCATTCAGAAACACCCTTTCAAACACTCACCTCGCCTTGCCGTGCGTTTTAAACTGTGCCACCTCGGCATAACGTCGACCTAGTGGCACCTCCTGTGGACTCAACAATGCATCACAATGCTGCTGCTGCTGCTGCATCATCGTTGTCTGTTTCTCCATGGGCAGACTCATGCCCTTGAGCAATTGTGCTGCCTTAATGGGTAAATCATTGGAGCATTTCAATTGCTGCTCCTCGCTGCGATTTGCATAATTTTTCAATTGTTCACGCAACGAGTAATCAACGGAACTGGAGCAGGAGGATGTGGAGCCCGTGGCTGATGTGCTGCCGGTCGAATTGGAGCAGCAGTTGTCCAAATTCTCAACCGTATGCAATACGCCGCTGGCATTGCCATTCTGTAAATCCTGATAGGCTGCATGTGCATCCTCAGAGCTAGTGCTGCTGGTACTGCTGCTACGGGAATCGGAACTGTGACTCGACTGATTACTTTGACTGGTTGTATTGGAGACACAGCTGTCCATGCTGGCTATGGAATTGCGATTACTTTGCTTCACCAAAGCCAGCTCATCTTCATCATCTTCCTCATCGCCAACAACAACATCCACATCATCATCGGCATCGAGTGCATTATGCTCATTTCTTTCGCTCTCTGGCGTATGGCTGGTATGGCTGCTCTCACGTGTCGTCGCCGTCTCCAGTTCCAGCGTCACCTGTTGTGGCACTATGATCAAAGAGGTGCGCTTACGCAGCGTCTCATCCTTGGCATTCATATTTTGTTTCAACGTCTTGTCCGACTTGGTGGTATACACAATGACCTCCACTTTGGATGTATCATCCAGCGGAGTTTGTGAAGTTTGTATTGGCTTTGACTCCTGCGACATGCTGTAAAAATTTTTGATTTTGATAATGTGGGAACTTTCTGGAATAGGTGTGAGTTGTGTGAAACCATATGAAAATTTATGCTACCAATTTTGCAATACCAAACGAGGGTAGGCTGAAGAGTATGTGACTGTTCAGTTGTGTTGTAGAGTTTGTAGAGAATAACTCTTGCGAGAGTTGTAAATATAAATAAAATAAAAAAACTTCAGGTAAGTCGATTTCTGCTGATAATGATCTGAGTAGTCAATATCAATAAATAAAATTAATACAGATTTTTTACTCTTAGAACGTTCAAGAGTAATCAACATCCAATAGTTATTTGACGAAATGAGGGGTTACGCTTAAAGGTATCCAAGATTATGTCAAGGAGTGGAAAATTTAATTGCCTACTATTTAATATAAGAAGAATATACCACCATAGTGTTCCAAACAAAAATCAATCGATTCTACTTTCATCTTAGTAGGCAATTGAGACGTAGAGAACACTTTCATCAGCCGAGCCCTACTCTTTACAAGAGGATTATTGACGAGTTTCAGTTGATAGAAGACATCAATAGGAGAGACATTGTGTCCGCTGATACAACCAGATAGTGGATGCACTTTCTTTCCTTCTGGCAACCTCGACTCCAGGAGCATAGGCAACATAGACATCCCTATAGCTCAAAAATTAACTGCCCAGTCTGTCACTTCGAGCCTTACTCTCTACAAGAGGATTAATGACGACTTCCAGTTGATAGAAGACATCGATCGAAGAGACATTGTGTTCGTTGATAGAACCAGCTAGTATATGCACTTTCTTTCCTTCTGTCATCTTCGACTTCCGGAGGAGCATAGGGACCATAGACATCCCTATAGCTCAAAAATTAACTGCCCAGTCTGTCACTTCGAGCCTTACTCTCTACAAGAGGATTAATGACGACTTCCAGTTGATAGAAGACATCGATCGAAGAGACATTGTGTTCGTTGATAGAACCAGCTAGTATATGCACTTTCTTTCCTTCTGTCATATTCGACTCCCGGAGGAGCATAGGGACCATAGACATCCCTATAGCTCAAAAATTAACTGCCCAGTCTGTCACTTCGAGCCTTACTCTCTACAAGAGGATTAATGACGACTTCCAGTTGATAGAAGACATCGATCGAAGAGACATTGTGTTCGTTGATAGAACCAGCTAGTATATGCACTTTCTTTCCTTTCTGTCATATTCGACTCCCGGAGGAGCATAGGGACCATAGACATCCCTATAGCTCAAAAATTAACTGCCCAGTCTGTCACTTCGAGCCTTACTCTCTACAAGAGGATTAATGACGACTTCCAGTTGATAGAAGACATCGATCGAAGAGACATTGTGTTCGTTGATAGAACCAGCTAGTATATGCACTTTCTTTCCTTCTGTCATCTTCGACTCCCGGAGGAGCATAGGGACCATAGACATCCCTATATCTCAAAAATTAACTGCCCAGTCTGTCACTTCGAGCCTTACTCTCTACAAGAGGATTAATGACGACTTCCAGTTGATAGAAGACATCGATCGAAGAGACATTGTGTTCGTTGATAGAACCAGCTAGTATATGCACTTTCTTTCCTTCTGTCATATTCGACTCCCGGAGGAGCATAGGGACCATAGACATCCCTATAGCTCAAAAATTAACTGCCCAGTCTGTCACTTCGAGCCTTACTCTCTACAAGAGGATTAATGACGACTTCCAGTTGATAGAAGACATCGATCGAAGAGACATTGTTTTCGTTGATAGAACCAGCTAGTGGATGCACTTTCTTTCCTTCTGTCATCCTCAATTCCCAGAGGAGCATAGTGACCATAGACCCCCCTGTAGCTTAAAAATTAACTGCCCCTTCTGTCTCCACGAGCCTTACTCTCGACAAGAAGATTAATGACGACTTCCCGTTGATAGAAGACATCAATGGGAGAGACATTGTGTTCGTTGATAGAACCAGATAGTGGATGCACTTTCTTTCCATCTGGTAACCTCGACTCCCTGAGGAGCATAGGGACCATAAACATACCTGTAGCTCAAAAATTAACTGCCCCTTCTGTCTCTACGAGCCTTACTCTCTACAAGAAGATTAATGACGACATCCAGTTGATAGGAGACTCCCCCCCCTTCTGTCTCTAGTACTTTTCAACCTACCCTCGTACTAAAATACCCAACAGGGCGCTGACACATGTGTCAATCAGTTTTATTGAATTCGACATTTAATGCCGATGCATTGCTATCATTTACAACCTGCCTCCAACGCCGCCTCCTACGCCCCTCTCCACCCCTGGCACTCACCCCAACCGATCAGCGCTTTTAATGTACTACTCTGAGTATCTCTCATGTATCATATATCGCATATATATATCTACTATATAGTATATATGCAATAAGTTGCGTTATTTTGTGCCCTTAGACCAAGTCTCATCCGCCCACCCATCCTTCCCTCTCTCTCTCCCACCATGCATGAATTTTAATTTAACGAGCATGTTGAGGCTTTTAAAATGTTATTACCTATAAAAACAACCACAGCAACAACAACAACAACAACAATGGCAAACAAACAATGCGAGGGCTGACATTTGCTGTATTGTATAACATTTTTGTTTTTTTTATAGATTCCAATTCCGGGCCAGAAATTCGGAGCGCTCAAGCGACACCTGCCAGCCAGCTGGCCATATGAGCCGAGCCACATATAAGCTTGCCTCCTCCTTCTCCCTGCCACTTTTTTATGAACTTTTAACAATAATTTTTATGCCACCGGCTGTGTCTATCTTTGTTGTTGTTGTAGCAAGTATCCATTTCACTTTGACGACGAAACGGAAAACAAAAAATTGAAAATAATATTTTGGTGCAAGTTTTTTTTTGTGGCACCGAAATTTTTTTGTGTAATTTTTCTGACGCGTCGGCAAATGGAAGGTGTCCAAATGCTTAAGTGAAGTGTTCCAAGAGTTTGGTTTACTGTAGCTGATATGCTATGCTAAGCAGCAACAAAAAAAATGAGTTTGTACAAGCAACTACAGTAAAACAACGCCAAAGTGATTTCGTGAGGCAGTAGAATCTTATTATAATAATAATATTCGTGGTATGGGATAATTCGTTGTATGAAAGCTATGTGCAGTAAGCTATCGCAAATTGTTACGAATTGTACAGTGAAATATCGCTAAGGTGAATTCGCGACGAAGCAGAATCTTAGTATAATATGTAATAATATTCGTGGCATATGAAAATTAATTGTATTCTACCTTAACTTCTCTACAGTAAACTATTGCAAATTGTTCTACTGCTGGTTCTTATCTTAGAAAACTTTAATTTTCCATCAAAAATTGGCACAATAATAAATTGGAAATTATTATTTTGGTGGCATTTAATTTTTTTTTGTGGCACTGAAATTTTTTTTTTAAGTTTTCTAACCCGGGTGTGCTAACAGGACATTGCCTCTTAGCGAAGCATGCGCATAGGATGGGACTAACGGCAAGCGAATCATGCAGGATCTGCAGGGATCCAGAAGTCCCTGAGACCCTAGCACACGTACTCTGCGACTGCCCAGCCATCTCTAGACATCGTCTGACCACCCTAGGAGAACCAGCGTTTGTCGGTCTAGAAGAGGTGGCCAGGCTACAAGTTGGGCGGATACTTAATTTCGCTAAAAAAGTAAAATTTTTAACTGACCATAACGTTGCGTAATAACCTCGAATCTGGCACAGCTAAGGACCAAAAGGTCTATGCTAGGCTGCACTCTGTTGTGGCCGGCCAGCGTAACCTAACCTAACCTTTCTAACCCGTCAGCTAATGGAAGGTGCCTAATGCTTAAGTGAAGTGCTAAGCAGAAACAAAATACTTGTACAGTGAAATATCGCTAAAGTGAATTTGTGAGGAAGCAAAATATTATTACAATAAAAATATTCATGGCATTGGAAAATTCATTGTATGAAAGCTATGTACTTCTACTTCTACAGTAAACTATCCTAAATTGTGTCACTGTTGGTTCTTGTTGCTACTTCTCAATATGATGATACATTTTTTCGCTGCAAACCTTAAAGTATTTGAAAGTTATATAAAATAAATAATAAATAAAAAAAATAACAACAAATAAATAGGGCTACGCTTTTTGCAATTAATTTGAAAAGCTACGAAACAATACTTTCTAGAATGTTTTTGAAGCGGATTTTCTTACAAATCTGGTCGGAAAAATCGATTTTTTTTTTAATTAAAAATTATTCTTGAATATATTAACGAAACTATTTTTCGATGCGATCGATATTTATAAAAATAAAGTGTCTTGAACTTTGAATGCGTTATTCTCCGAACTACTCGGTACACTACCAGAGGCTGGAGAACTAAAATTCGGGGACGATGCTGCCATTTTGAATTTCGCTGAGATAAAAATGTCCAATTGTTGTACAATAAAAATCGCTTTAATATTTAAAGCAGGATTTTGCGTGTATTCTTATCATGCCGCATATAATTTCCAAACTTCACTTTCTTTTCTTTTCGTCTAATAAGTTATAAATCGAAAAATGTCTTGAATATGTATCGCCATTTCGCAAAAATTGTCACTGATAACAAAAAACGTAAAATTTTTGCGAATTAAATCGTTTCCAAACTCAAGATTCTAATATTCTAAGGGCAAATAAATTTTGGTGCAAGAAAGCTCTACTAAAAATTTTGAGATAAGAAGAATTTATAATTAAAAAATTTGGACGAAATAATTTTTCTTGACGGTTGCACAATGGGCCCGCATAGCCACATTTTGGCCAGAAAAAAAATTTTGATAAAATTATAATTGGATATAATTTTAAACATATTAAGGATCCTATCCCAAACAAATATTAAATTATAATTAGTGGTTTTAAAGTTATTGGCAATCAAAGTTGACATTTTATATTTTATGAATTTTTGCAATAAATTACAAAAAAAAAAACCTAACTACGAAATCTTCATTCACTTTATTATTTATAAATATTACTTTAGAAAAAAATAAAATTAAGTTTAAAAACTTTTTGAGCTTAAATATATTCGAGTAGCTATAAAAATTGTGTTGCTTTTTTTATTATTATTTGGCTACTTTGCTTTAAGGGTACCTCCGACTACCACTCGATTTGATCGAAAAAAAATTTGATAAATGTCTTTATATACTTTTCAAGAAAATGTAATTCCTCACGATTTTCGCAAATTTTATTTTCGATATAAAAGTCAAATTTTCAAAGATTAAACCAACAAAAAAATGTAACAATTGTTGAATATAAAAGCTTCTAAGAATATGCTTTTATAAGAATTTTTTCAAAAGCTCTAAAGCTGTTTTTGGATATTGATTTTTTTTCAATCTATGCGGAGGCTCTTAACTATCTCTTCGTGAACAATTTTTTGTTTACAATTTTTTAATTTAAAAGCTTCTTAAAAATATGCTTGACTAAGAATTTTTTTAAAAGCTGTAAAGCTGTGCGTTTTAGATGTTTTTGGGTAAAGACTACTTTTTGCAGACCTATGTGTAGCTTATATCTATCTCTCCGTGAAATATGGTCCAATTTGAATTAAGTTTTTTTTATTAGACTAAACAATTTATTTTATTTTTTTAATTTTTTCCAATTTTGCTCTGAATTATCTATATATTGAAAGAAATCTGAGGAGGCTAAAGTATTCCAGAAATATAGATCAATCCTTTACAAACACGGGTGTAAAATTTCATAACACTAATAAAATAATTATGGAAATGCCAGATTTTCCTCCCAAATACGAGAAGCTGGGCCCACAGTGCACTGTAGCGAATACACAAACCAGATCTATCACTTAGATTTCAAATTTCTATCTGTCTATTATATTAAAAAGTTTTTCATCGTAAAGCGATTTTCTATTTTAAACATTTTATTTTTTTACTGCTTAAACTTTTATAAACTATTTTATGTAAATACATTTTCATGATTTGTTCTAAGCTTTTTTGCCATCTCAATCATATTTTATACAAAAAATGCTGTTCTAAATTAGCGAGCGTCTACTGTACCAAGCACATTTACTAATGTCATGTAAGGAACAACATAACAAATTGTTGAATTTTTCATTTATTTTTATTTTTTTGTGATAAGCAATTATAAACATTTTGCCACTGTGCCAACAATTTTTGTTTTGACATCAAAAGAAATTGAAAAGAAACCCCAGTAAATGTTGCAGGCAACAACAAAACAAAAAACATATATTGTATATATATGTATATATTATATACATATATATATACATATACATAGTATATATGTACATAAGTAACAACCAAGCTGAGCGTCAACTAAGACTTCATCTAATTGGGTTTCATTTTGCGTTTTGCTCGACTGAATTTTTAATATATTTATTTATTGCCATATACACACATTTACATATATACTTGTACATAAATACCTATGTATACATATATATATATATATATATATACTCAGGGTGTATGCTTTTTGTCGTCATGTTGCGCCCCCGTCTGAACATTTGTCCAGTGAGAAATATGTCTGTGTGAATTGTTGCAGAATTTCCGCTTATCGTTTATAATAAGATTTGGCTTTGGGAATGGCGAATTCCATTAGAAATATCATCATCATCCGTCTCATGGGCTTGTTTCTGTGACTTAAAGAGTTGAAAAACGTAATAGAGACAGCAGACGACATATTACGTTGGCAACGATACGGAAAATTAAATCGCTGAATAAGTTGACAATATTTGCTTTGGAAATGGTCGGAAAATATCTACAACAATTTGTAGTTTTTCTGCTCTGCCACAAGTTTTAAATTACTTTTCCAACAGCTCAAGGTTTCTATGCTTTTTATTCGCGTATTTTAGCATTATGTTGCCCAACACTGGAATGTATTGCCAAGGCTGCTCTGCAATTCTCTATTGCGACTGCATTTGTGACGTCACTGCGTCACTGCAAGCATAATGAGCTGACGAACGACTGCAGAGTGCCGCGCTGGTGATTGACAGCCCGTTAAATATATTTACGGTATTATGAATTTATGCTATTTGGGTTCCCCGCACATTATTATATAAACAATAGAAATCTGGGGCTTTAAGAGCAGACAACAATATAAGAGTATTTAAAGCAAAGACTCTAAGGAAGTTGGTAGATTGGTAGAATGGTTTGTTCGGTAGAAGACTCTAGGGAGCGATGTCAATATAGCCAAGATTAGAGATATAATCAATGCCACAGTAATACAGTCGTGGTTTTATATAGTGAGCACCCGGTACAGTGAACACCTAAATTTTTACATAGAGAGACATAACTCTTTATTTCACTATTTAGTGAAAAATCGAAAATCTCTAAATAGTGAACCAAATTTTGAAAGCAATTTCAAGCTGAAACGAGCGAAAAAACACAAAAAGGAATCAGAAACGAAAGCAGGTATTCCCCTTAATTGAAGTTTTGCTGTTGATTGCTGCAAAATCAGCTGGTCCTTAAAGTTGTTACCTGTTCTGTTTACCTTTTCTAATGATATCTTACACAAATTTTAATTTTGAACAAGTTAAATGAATTTTAAACAAAAAAATAGTGAACAGCCTTGATACTGAGAATAGGCCTTGACTAATTCTTGAAATTATATTAATTAAAATTATATTCACACTTTTTAAATCTAAAAAAAATTGATTCAAGCTCTAAAAAACCCTACATCATAGTTCCGACGTTACTTTCCAAATCTATAAAAAAAAAACACTTCGAAGAGTTTTTCAGATAGGTTTACCCATCTAACTTAAGCTGTATTTTTCTAATACTTCGAAAAAATTATTATGGGGTTTGTGGAAAGCACAAAATATCAATTTGATCTGCCTGCACGTATAGGTAAGTCCAAATCTCATGTTTGGTTGCTAGATACTATAGTTTTGAAGATCTAGGCTTTTGTACAGATACACAGACGGGATGCACATGATACCAAAAAGAAGGAAATTGATTTAGAATCGAGATTGGCACAACCATCACTTCGCCTCCTCAACAAGGTAAAATTGGCAAGTGCTTGTTAAACTGCAGTCAAGCAGTTCATATATTGTAGGAGACAGCTTATAAGGCTTCAAGATTGGATGCAAATAACCACCTTTAAAGGAAACGAGCTGATGATCTATACTGATGGTTTGAAGATGGATGAGGGCACAGGAGCCGGCATCTTCTCTGAAGAGCATTTCGACGAAGCTCTCATTCTGTCTCCCCGACTGGTGTAGCGTTCTTCAAGCGAAGATATAGGCAGTCTGGCAGGCAGCTAGACTTATTGGCACCTTGGACGGACGTCCAAGGAACATTGCAAGTCTTGTGGATAGTCAGTGCCATAAAGAGTAAACTAATCTGTCCCCATCTGCGGAGATAAGGAAGAGACAGAAAGCATCCAAAACCTCTTATGCGACTGCCCGGCGCTTCTTAGAACGAAGACATCACCAGTTTCTGGGTACAACCATTCTTTGTAGGATCTGCGGTAGTCTAGCCTATGTGCTGCTCGTCATCAGACTTAGGCGATTAGAGTGACTAAAGTTATCGATTGGATATGTCTGTTTAACCGTATGGCTGCCTAGATCTCAGAGATGATAGGAGCTAAAGCTTTTGATTAAGCCATTTTCAGGGCGTAATTCGTTGAACTTTTAATTCTATATATTTATCTCAAGCCAAAAATGGGACTCGAAAATTATAAAGTTTTCAAGCACATATCGTTACCAAATTCGGCAATGAATAGTTGATTTGGAGCAGCTCTCGCATTTTATCCCAATCGATTATTATATTAATTAATTAATTGCTTCTTATTCGGGTGTACAGTGTATCTCAAAGTCGTATGAGTGCGTCATATTTCGCATTCCATTTCCTCACCCAATTCCATTTTGCACGTCTCTCACGCGATTTGTCATTTGCAACGATGACTTACTTCCTAATACAATCTCGTAATTTTTAAATCGTGCACTTTTAAAATTTATCTAGAAAATTAAAATGAATCAAACACGTAACGAATAGTTTTTTGCAATTAACATTGGGACAACTTGAATCATTCGATTTTAGTATAGTTAATATCGTGATTTTTTTAAAGCTATTTTGTCTATTCCCTTTTTTTTGAATTTCTCTAGCAACAACATACAAAATTCAGTTCGGTAGAAATTGAGAGCACCAAAACATTGTTTTCATAGCGAATCGGTATAAAACGTTGGGATTCGTTTTCCGGAGCATGCCCATCAAATAATTCGAAATTTGGCTATCAAGCTGACTCAAATAACATTTTTTTTTTTTTAAATCTGCACTTTTTCGGGAGTAAGATTTAACATTTGCGGCAAAAAAAAATTTTTTATTACTTTATATTTATTTTAGAACTATTGAAAATCGTTGAAGCTTTTAGAGTTAGTTTACTATGGATGAAAAATATTTCATTACCAAAACCGAAGATCATTCGCTGCCAGTGCTTCAAATTAGTTAAGTTAGTTTTTTAAACTAACTTAATCTTTATTAAATAAATATTTCAGTACTATACTTTATTTTTTATAATTTTCATTATCTTTTTAACTGGAACTTTTTTTATTTCAAGTTATTAAAAACCTTGGTTAAAGAAATACTTTACAATAATAAAAATAAACTTCAAATTAGATTTTGTTCCCCGCATTTATTGTCTATACCAAGTACCAAAAGGGGCTGGTGATAATAATCGAATAAAAAAAGATTTAAAAGTTAATCAGACATCTGATAAATCGTGTCTATAAGTAATAAAATTATTTAATATGCAAAGAAACTATACAATTAAACTTTGTAAAAATTGTCATTTTACGCAACTCACTGTTTAAAGCTGTTGTGAATTATAAGCAAAAATGAACTGAAATATTTTATATATCGACAGCAAATGTGCACTACACTCTTCTATATCACTTTTGGCAATATTCAGGCAGCTCTGATTTGTCGGAAGTATTCACAAGTATCGTCACTTATGAGCAGGATCCCTCAAAGCCGAACCCACGCAGGCTCTATTTGTAGATCAATTTCCTCAATAAGATTTAGTTCCAGATATGTATTTTAGAAAATCAATTGCTTTCAACAGAATATAGCTACCCAGGATGCTGCTCCTAAAGCGCCCAAAGATCCACAATTCGCTCAAGATCAAGTGCTTCCAAGAAAAAACCCAACAAATAAAAGTTTGGATACTAACTACGTTGCAAAGCAGTCCGATTAAGCTTTTTTGTCAATATTTAGGCAGCTCTGATTTGTCGCAAGTATTCACAAGTATCGTATCGTAACCGGGATATAATATTTTCTATGATTTTTAAATTCTAGACCAAATGGTAATATCGGATATGAGACGATTTTTCTTTCTTATCATCTCAAGCGCTCTAAACCGTCTTTAGAGACTTCACATGGAACTTGTTAGCCTTATTTAAATCAAAGATTATTTAAAAACTTAGTTCGATTTCCAGGCCCTGGTAACAACAATCACGATAAGCTAATTCGTGTTAAAATTGATTTCAAAATAATCACAAAGTATTTAATGCGTCACAAGTGACGAAGAACTTTAAACCCTGTCAATCAGTTTTGACAAGTTCCCTGTTATTTACATAAACCATATCATATATGGGGCTTACCAAATACTCTTACTCCCGACTCCGACTTTGGCGTGCTGCTCTTTCTTTGCGTGTTCCTCGATTATTATGCAAAGTGTGAAACGCAATTGTCAACAAATTGTCAAGCAAAGTTGGGACACGATTTAAGTTTCGTGTTTTTATTTCTTTTTTCTAGGGTCTGGTTGACATGTTCTGTGGTGGATTGGGACCCTGGCGTGTTGCTATTTATTTTTATTTTTTCTCATTTGGTAAAGTGACTTTTAGTTATGGAGCCATTTGGCCATTGTTGTTGTTGTTGTTGGTTGTTCTTGTTGGTCGATTTCAAGGCCAACCAAGCGCAAGAAGCCGCAACCATTTGGAAAATGCCGCAATCCAGCTTATTTACATAACTTGACATATAAAGAGCACCCTTCCCCCAAGTAACTTGAACAAATGGTATGTAAAATAAGTATGTACTTGAAAATTATACACTTTAAATCTGTCTGAGTTTTGTTCCCATTATTCCAATTGAATGGCATCGTAAGTTTTGAGCAAAAATAAAATACAAAATAAAAAGATTTATTAGACTTTTTACGTATTGGTTCGTAAAGTTCAGGGCAACATGACATTTGAAGCGTAATAATGAATATGATTAGAATGCATTCAACTGGCATGAATCATGCATTCATTCATTCATTCCGAATGAAGCATCATTTATGAGAATTGATTTCGAAAACCGCATTGCAGTGTTACCCAAACTACCTTTAACTAAGTAGTCAGGGAGTGCCAAAACCAGTCGTATCTTTAGCCGTAGACGTTGCCAAAATAATATTCACAATATGATTATTATCTCCACAGTGCTTTATAAAACATATTCAAGTCTTTTACGAAACTTCAATATACTCGAAGTGGGTGTGGATACCTAGGATACTAATATTCCAAGATTCGCTCAAGTGCACCTCCTACCAAAGCAAACCACACCAATTCTAGTCTTGGAAAAAAAGTTCCCCCTTTCGAGAAATTTGTTAGTGCATATTACATTGTTCGTAACCAGAACACTCCCGCTTCAGATCTGCCAAAAAATTCAATTTCGCTCAAAGGCGCGGCCTCTTAAAAGATAAACCCACCAAAGCCTGTGTGAATTTTGACTTAAATAAGGTTAAGATATATATACTATGTCTCTTAAAAACGTAAATGCTTTAAAATAAGAATGGACTCCTCCTTAAATCGCCCAAGTTCCGAAACTCTCTCTCTTTCCAGAAAGACCCAACAAACCTCAGCTTGAAAATTAAGTTCGTTAAGAGCACTTCGCTTGACTCACGGTTTTACTTGTCCGTACTCTGGACAGCCCCCTTTCAATTCACAAAAAAATTGTAAGTTCGCTGTAAGCACGAACTACCAAAGGCTACCAAAGCTCTGTTTTGCAGATCAAGTTCCTTCCTAGTAACTTGATTAGGCTAAAATGTGTCTTTTAGAAACTTTTCCCCAGACCACACAAATTTGGAAATCCGCTCTCCTTCCAAAGAAGAACCCAACAAGTTTCAGCTTAAAAATTAAGCTCATTAGAAAGCGCTTCGTTTGGGCTTAGTTCACGGTTTCACTTATCTCTACCCAGGAGAGTATCCCTTTAAATTCACACAAAATATTTAATTCGCTCTAAGCACGACTTATCCAAGACTACCAAAATTCTGTTTTCAGATCAAGTTCCCTCTCAGGCAGTTCGATTAGGCTAAGTTAAAGATGTCTTTTAAAAACTGAAATGTTTCCAAATGAGCATGAACATCAGATAGTCATCCTTAAAAAGGCCCTAATTACGAAATTTGCTCTTCTTCCAAAGAAAAACCCAACAAATCATAGCTTGGAAATTATCTTCGTTAGAGAGCAGTACGATTGAGCTTACTACATGGCAATTAGTTCGCTTACTTGTTCGTAACCAGGGCACCCCCCTTTCAATTTTTTATTCGTACGAACTACCAAAGATTTTTTCCTAGAAAGCACAATTAGGCAAAGTTTAAATATATCTTTTAAATAGTCACAAATTTCGAAATGAAAAATGGATATCTATGGTACTTCTCCTAAGACACAAATGCCGAAATTAGTTCTCCTTTCCAAGAAGCACCCAACAAATTACAGCTTGGAAATTAAAATCGTTAGGAAACAGTTCGATTAAGCTTAGTTTCCGTTTTTTCCTCAGATTACTTGTCCTTACCCAAAACAGACCCTCTTTTAAATTTACCGAAAACTCTAAATTATCTTTTCTCCCAAAAACAAGCCCACTAAGGCTCTGTTTTCAAAAGCTTAGGTTGAGTTTCAGGTTTGTCTTTTAGAAAAATCACATGCTTTCAACTGATTTTGGGTACCTAATTAATTTTGGTTTAGTCCGCTTACTTGTTCTTAAAATTCACTTATGAGCAGCATCTCCCAAAGACGAACCCACAAAACCTCTGTTTACAGATACTTCCTTTTGTCTGTCTTTTAGAAAATCAAATGCTTCCAACTTGTAGAACCGCTTAAAGATCCTAAATTCGCTCAATACCAAATGCTTCCAGGAAAAACCCAACAAATATTAGTTTGGGAACTAAGTTCGTTACAAAGCAGTCCGATTGAGCTTATCGCATGGTTTTTACTTCGCTTACTTGTTCATACCCAGTACCACCCCCTTTGAAATCATCAAGAATTTTAAATTCACTTTAAGCACGACCTACCGGAGACAATCAAAGCACTGTTTGCAGATTATGTACCTCCCTAGGAAGCTCGGTTAGGTAAATTTATTTAGAACCTCTAAGGATTCGAAAGAAGTTTGGATATACAAGATTTCAGCTTGAAGATCCTCCTAAAGAAATTCGATGTGCCCATAGGTAGCCCGATAATCAGTAAATTGATTCCCCGCAGAATCATCGCAGAATCGCTAGCAAGGCGCTACTGTAGATCCCTGTTCTTTTCGAAGTGTTATTAATAGAGATCGCCATGCTCCACCCAGGGACGACTAACGACATAGTCCGTCAAGGTAATTAATATTTATAAAGCAGTTCGATTTGAATAAGTCCAGGGTAATTGCTCCGCTTAATTGTTCTTGCTTAGAAGCACATCAGACTCTAGCTTGACGATTATGATCCTCCTAAAAAAAGTTCGATTTGAAGTCCAGGGTAGTTAGCCCCCTTGCTTGTCAGAACACTTCAAAACACTAAACCGGCTCGAAAGTGCGAAATTTGTTTTAATGCATCTCCTGCCAAAAAATAAGTTTCCCACATCTTAATTTGAGAATCAAGTTCGTTGCAAGGCAGTTCGATTGCGCTTCGTTCGAGTATTATATCTGCTTAATTGTTCTCACCCAAAACACTCTTCTTAAACTGTCCAAATTTGTCATAAAATCTTTAAGTCATACCATAAAATAGTCACTAAATCACAGCTCGGAATTAAAATCGTGAGAAAAAACTTCGATTGTCCTTAGTTCAGCCAATAAAGTCAGGTTGTTATTCTTACCCAGAACATTGAGCATGTTCGTGGGTATACATTAGGCCCCATTGATAAAAGTAAGGTAACGATCATAAAAGAGTTTCTTTGAAGAATAGCCTTGAAGCTATGTGTAACTCATAGCTCATGTCTTTTATCTGTGGTTTTCCTGACTAATGACATCGTTTACTTTGATTTCTTGCGATGCATTCATAAAAAGTTTTGAAACTATTATGAATCATTCGTTTGTTTGATCAATGATTGCACATAAGACCCCAGTATAGTAAGACAGCATAAAGAGTTTGATTTTTTTTTTGATTTGAGTCTTCTGGAAGACTAAGCTTTAAAAGTTTTGATAAGATCTATAAGTATTTTCTGAATGCATTCAAACTCATTCATTAGGAGGTTTGGCTTCTGCGATGATTTCAGATCGAGTATTTTCTATTCGCTTGAGCGATTTCAATTCACTTCCGTCAAAGATTTAGTTATAAAACAAACCCATGAATATAGTTCTTTTGTCATCCTCGACTCCCAGTGGAGCATAGGGCTCAATAAATATAGTTCAAATATAAGGTTGTCAAAAAAGTCTTGCGGTATTTTTATTGAATTTTCAATTGTTCATAAAATTGGTTATAATAATGCGATTTAAGTCAAATATGCGCCGTTTTGTTCGATGACGAGTTCCCAACGAGATGCCAACTTCATAATGCCCCTCTTATAGAAGCTCGCTTCCCTATTGTCAAAAAACTCGGAGAGCCAATTTTCACAGGACTCTCTTGTGGACAACTTCCGATTACCAAGCGCGTTCGTCATGGACATAAATAGGTGGTAATCACTTGGTGCGAGATCCGGACTATACGGTGGAAGCAAAAGAACCTCCCATCCGAGCTCCCGGAGCTTCTGGCGCGTCACCAAAGATGTGTGTGGCCTGGCGTTGTCCTGATGGAAGACAATTCGGCCTCTGTTGATCAAAGATGGCCTCTTCTGCATGAGTGCTGCATTCAAGCGGTCCAGTTGTTGGCAGTACAGGTCCGAATTGAGCGTTTGGCCATAGGGGAGCAGCTCATAGTGGATGATTCCCTGCCAATCCCACCAAACACACAGAAGAACCTTCCTGTCCGTCAATCCAGGCTTGGCCACCGTCTGGGCAGCTTCCCCGCTTTTCGACCACGACCGTTTACGCTTCACGTTGTCGTAAGTGACCCACTTTTCATCGCCAGTCACCATCCGCTTCAAAAACGGGTCGATTTTGTTGCGATTCAGAAGCGATTCGCATGCATCCATACGGTCAAAAATGTTTTTTTGCGTCAAGTCGTGTGGCACCCATACATCGAGCTTCTTTTTCAATCCAAGCTTCTTCAAATGGTTTATAACGGTTTGATGACTCATGCCCAGCTCTTGGCCGATGCTACGGCTGCTACTATGCCGGTCTCTTTCGATCAATTCAGCGATTTTATCGCAATTTTCGACAACAGGCCTTCCGGACCGTGGCGCATCTTCGATCACCTCTGCACCAGAACGAAAACGTTGAAACCATCGTTGTGCGGTGGAAATGGAAACTGTATCGGGTCCATAAACTGCACAAATTTTATTGGCAGCACGAGATGCATTTTTGCCTTTATCGTAGTAGTACTGTAAAATATGCCGTATTTTCTCTTTATTTTGCTCCATGTTTGCGACGCTATAACTCACGAACGACTAAAAGCAAACAACAATTAATCAAACACGTGTTAGCACGTGAAAAGAGCTTTCCAAAAAGCTCTAGCGTGAACCGATGCGACGAATACAACTAGAACTACGCGCTTGCAAAGACAAGCTTGCGGAAATACCGCAAGACTTTTTGACAACCTAATATTATGAATTATTCGTTATAATTGGAGTTATCATCATTGATGTATTTTCATTGTTTTCCAAGCGAAATTTTCTTTTCTTCGACCCTTATTCGTTAGGAAATTAGTCACTCTATAAAAAGCAACCAAGGGAACAATGGGAGCTTGTGGTACCTCATATTTATATGAGGTATCTTCAAATAAAGTAGCTTCTTCTCGGTACGATGTGCTGATGGAAGTACTACTTAAAGGCCTTTTGCGAATGATTTCAATTCACTTCTGCCAAAGAATTAGTTATAAAACAATCCCATTAATACAGTTCAAATATTATGAATCATTCGTTATATTGATTTCCAAGCGAATATGTATCACAAATATGGGCATTCTTTTTCAATCTCTCCCACCTCTATTCGTAAGGACAATGGTCCCTCTGTATAAGGTAACCTAGGGAGCAGTAATAGTTCGAGGTTGTACATGAGGCATCTTCTAGTTACTATGTGCTCGTGGAACTAACCCACAATGAGGTTTTGCGATGATTTCAGATGAGGTGATTTCAATTCACTTTCGCCAAAGATTTAGTTATAAAACAAAGACATGAATATAGTTCAAATACATTCAAAATGTTATGATTCATTAGTTCTACTTCGAGTAATCATCATCGAGTGATTTCAATTCACTTGAGTGATTTCGATTCACTTCCGCCTAAGATTTAGTTATAAAGCAAACCCCAGAATATTGCTAAAATGTAATGAATCATTCGTTCTACTTCGAGCTATCATCATTTATGTGTATTTGCATTGATTTGCAAGCGCATATGATTCACAAATATGCTCTTTTCCTCTCACCCCCTCTCTCTCTCACAATTCCCTGCGCCACATAAGTGGCCTGCAATAAAGTTTAAAAATCATATATGTCGAGTATATATTATTCTTTTCCACATAAGTATGCAATTTTTCATACATCTATGAGAGGGGTTCGTTCGATGTTGCTGCCTTTTGTGTTTAGTAATTTTTCAATTTTGACTGAGCTTTTCTCGACATTATCGTCTGGATGGGTGGGTGGTTGACTGTTGGCTGGCTGCTGCTTGTTACTAGTACTGTACTACAAATTATCGGTAGAGCAGCCCCGTCATGGAGTCGGGTCGTGTGCTCGGCACGTGCGCCACGACGTGTTGCACGGACAGCCAACCGAGGGTGGTTGAGCTCCCACGCGCTCAGTACCAGAGGCTGGTACACTCTGTACCTCTGCCCACTATTAGAGAGCAGAATTCCATGCTGTGTGTTCCTCCATGGGGCTTTAGTGTAATTGATTTCGTATTGTTGCTAGGTTTACTTTTATTTTTTGGGGGAAGGGTGCGAGTGAACTCGGGGTCTCAGTCTCAATGAATGCGTTTGCTGCGTGCTCCGTCGTTTACTTTTTGAGCTCTGTTGTTTGGCTTGTAATTGCCCGTTGCTTGGGGATTTACAGGTGTCTGGCAACCCTTGGCTTATGTACATACATACATATATATACTTGTGTACATGTATATATATATATATATACAATAGTATTTTGTCAACGCATTGACAACATTAGCAAATTGATTTCAACAACAATGACAAGAGCTGCCTGCTCCATTTGGCATTGAGTTTGTAGCTGTGAGTTTTTGGTCGCCTACTAACCCACTCAACGTCTGCTGGCATCCACACATAGCTCAAGGCCCTTCCCCAAAAGCACTTCGAGTGGGCGTAGCATCATAAAATACAAAAAAAAAAAAGCCTCTAAGCAAAGCTATCTAAATAAATATTGCCCTGGGTGACATGCCACATAAATTTTGTAAATCTTTTTTCGTTGGGAGCTCTTTTATTTTTCTTCATTTTATTATGTTTTGTATAAAATATTTAAATTTGATTTTAGTTTTATGTAGTTTTTTTTTATTTTTTAGTTTTTTTTAATGCATATTTAATTTATACGCCGTGACTATTAACTTAAATTGTATATTTAGGCGTGAAATTGGGCAGGTCTTAGTTAATTTGCTTGCAGCAAGTTTTGTGAAAGGTGTTTTAATCGATAAATTGGGGAACCTACGTAAAAATCACACTTCCGGGCTACGCTTGAACTACTTAAAGTCAGGAAATAATGCTCATCTGCGTAAGAGTCAATCATAATAATGACATGAAGTGGACTTTAAAAGCTTTGTGGGAATTTGCTTATCTTATAAAGGTCTTAGAATGTTTTAGACGCTTTAAAGAAATGAAATTTGCTTAATCATTAATTTAAAACCATTTCAAATTTGTTATTTCTTATGTGAAGATTTCATCTGTAGAAGATTTCTGGATTTAGAGTTGACAAAAAAATCCTTACTTTCGATTTCTAACATTCTTTTAGTTAGTAAGAAAAAACCAAAAGTTTTAAAGCGAGCTTTGTTCAATGATTTCATGAAGTTCTGGTCAGGAATCAGCAGAATAGGGTAAAAATAATATTCGGGCGTGCTTCGGAAATCGAATCCGGAGATTTTATTCCGAATTTTTAGAACGAGCTTTATTCAATGAATTAATGAAATCTAGATAGGATGAGCAGAATAAGTTAAAAAAAAACATTCGTGCGTGCTTAGGAAAATGAATCCGCAGATTTTATTCGGAGTTTGTAAAACGAGCATTATTTAGTGAATTCATGAAAATCTAATCAGGAATCAGCAGAATAGGTTAAAAATACTATTCGGGCGTGCTCCCGAAATCGAATCCGGAGATTTTTTTTACGAATTTTTAAAGCGCGCTTTATTTTATTGAATTCATGAAAATCTAGTCAGCAATCAGCAGAATAGGGTACGAATAATATTCCGGCGTGTTCCGGAACTCGAATCCGAAGATTTTTTTTCGGAATTTTTAAAACGCGCTTTATTCAAAAAATGATAAAAATTTAGTCAGGAATCAGCAGAATAGAATACAAATAACATTCCGGCATGCTTCGGAAAACGAAACCGAATAATTTATTGGAATTCGTTTTGAAACCAAATTTCACCGAAAGAATTCGGAGCACGCAAAAGCAAATCCGAATAATATGGTTCCGAAAATCGAATCCATCCGAATTTAATGAATTCATGAAAATCTAGTTAGGAATAGACAGAACAGGGTAAAAATAATATTCGTGCGTGCTCCGGAAATCGATCAATTCATTAATAATAAGATTTTATTCGGAATTTTATAGACGAGCTTTGTTTAAAGAATTGATGAAAATCTGGTTGGGATAAACAGAACAGTGAAAAATAATATTCGTGCGTGCTCCGGAAATCGAATTTAGAGATTTTATTCGGAATTTTAAAGACGAGCTTTATTCAATGAATTCATGAAAATCTATTTAGGAATCAGCAGAATGGGGTACAAATAATATTCGGGCGTGCCTTGAAAATGAAACCGAATAATTTAATCGAATTCGTTTGGAAATTGAATTTTATCAAACAAATCTGGAGCAAGCAAAACCGTATCCGAAAGAAATGGTTCGGTTTATTTTTTCATTTTTAGGAGCGAATTTTCAAGTCAAAAGTTAGAAAAGTCTTTTAACTTCTTAATGAATCCAAAATGGAACTAAAAAACTTGGATCGTTGGCACAAAGCTTCTCAGATGTTTTCTGAATGGAACTGCGGGAATATCAAATGGGTTCCTGGATCAACTTTGCTAGGAATGGACTTGCAAACAAGGTTCCTGGATTAATTTTACTAGAAATGGACATGAGAACAAGTTTACTGAATCAACTTTGCCAGAAATGGACTTGCGAACCAGGTTCCTGGATCAACTTTGCTAGAAATGGACTTGCGAACAGGGTTCCTGGATCACTTTTACTAGAAATGGACTTGAGAATAAGGTTTTTGGATCAACTTTACCAGAAATGGATTTGAGAACAAGATTCCTGGATCAACTCTATTAGAAATGGACTTGCGAACAAGGTTCCTTGTTTCCCTTTACTCTAAATGGACTTGCGAACAAGGTTCCTGGATGAACTTTACTAGAAATTGACTTGCGAACAAGGTTTCTGGATCAACTTTGCTAGAAATGGACTTGAGAACAAGGTTTCTGGATAAACTTTGCCAGAAATGTACTCGCGAACAAGGTTCCTGGATGAACTTTGCTGGAAATGGACTTGCGAGCAAGGTAGTAAAAAAAATACCTAACCGCGTACATATTTTCCTGTTCCCATCAACATTCTCAGGCATAAAATTACGGAGCAACGCATATTAAGCTAGTAAGAAGTAGTAGGAATCCCTAGACAGATCAATATTCTCAGTCACCAGAGCAATATACTTTAAACTGGAAAAAAATAATCTCCAGAATCTTTGAATCGAATCTACCACACTTATAGGCACTTCAAGCAGCTCTTTGACTTCTACATCTTGAAAGACATCCTCTCTAGACCTACAACTTCTGGCTTGCTTTAAATAGAGCTTATGGGAAACCGTGAAAATCCGAAGGGACTCTTAAAATATTATACATATTCAACTGCAACAAAATATTATAAGCTATTTATTTATAGTTCTCACGCTGCATAAAATTCTAGCTAGAAACTTGCAGAAATAGAAAAACTACAATTGAGTATCTTATAGATACATTTTCCATGTGCGGCATAAAAACAGAATCAAGCATAAATTTTATTGGCCTTTGTTTATAAGATACATATTGTATCTGTATCTGCTAGGTACAATGCGTTTTTTTTTTTTTTGGCCAGCTGTTCAATTGCAAAAGCAGCAAAGCCGGGTGAAAGGCGCTCCAACAACAACTACAACAACCACAGAGAGCAGTCCAATCTTAGGCGTTGAAATATTTATGATACGAAGGCTACAAAAATGCAGCTACGAATATTTCTGGTATTTTGTTGTTGTTTTTGGTTGGAGTATCTTACGGTTTGTTTGCCACAATGCAAAATAAAATATGAAAGTGCAACAACGGCAGCAGCAACAACAACAACAACAACAACGACAACTATGAAAAACCTGCTAAACAACTTTTACACGCTGCACCCCGTTGTGGAACCCATGTGGATGACGTTCCACCAAATGCAGCAAGCTTTGGCCAAAGGTACAAGCATACACTGCAAAAAAAAACTTTGTTCATAAAACAAGTTTTCAAAATTTGAGGTCAGTACGCAGACGTTGAAACAAAACCAAACGTTATACAAAAAAAGTTAGTTAAAGTTACAACAGTGTTGCCTCATTTATTTTTTGAAAAATATATGAAGAGTGGTTTTTTTTTTAAGAGCCAAATGAAAAATTTCAGCTGCAGCAACTAATTTTAGGAGCAGCTAAATCGGAGTAAACAAAAGTTTAGATGGGGCACTAAGACCCGTTGGATGTATTATGCTCCATTTCGCCCAAGTGTTCCTCATGATCATCTTCCTTCGCGCTACAGCTATTGTTCAACTTTGGTCTTACGAACAATATTTCTTCAATAATCTCTATGCTTTGCAGCTTCTTCCCTATTTGGGACGAGGACCAGAAGATAGTAGCAATGTTTTTTACTATACTCTTCTTTCTTTTTTTAATAATAATAAGCACGCCTTGAGAGATTCAGCAACTTAAATTCAAATAAATTCTGACCAGTAAATCTTCCCTACTAGATCTTTCCAAAAGCATTGCTCTTAACATCCTCCAAAAGAAGCACATAAAAATAAATTATTAGCAAGCAAAACAAAAAATAAGCAAAAAATTAAATAAAGATTTAATAAAATTAAATTAAATCTGGCCTCTAATCCAACAACAAGAATTTAATTTTTGCGACCTTGGACGCCAATTCACTGTATTTACAAGTTGACAAATGATTTTGCGAAATTCTGATCAAACAACAAGAAATTAACTTCTATAGTATATACATAGGTATGAGATCTCCAGATTTCTTAAAGATCTTTAACAGAATCGTTACATAAGGGTGGTCGCCCCTTGTAATAAAAGTTTTTAAGCCGACGCTGTCAATTAACTCTGGATTTAGGAAATTAAATATTCGTGCTATTATATTGTTTTGGAAAATTGATGAAACTAATAAAAAAAATGGCGTACGTAAAGTCGGGCGCGGACGACTTTAGGATACCCTGTACCACTAGCTTGTAATAAAGTCAGATTTCTTCACAAAAAACCAAAAACAGAAGAATTTTTAAGCAAACATTTTTTTTTTGACTCCTATGGGAGCTATATGATCTAGTCAAACGATTTGGATTAAATTTAGTACAGTACTTAGGATCTATAAAATACTCACGAATATCAAATTTGGTCCCAATATCTTAACAAACAAACAAAACACAACAAATTTTCTTAAAAAATAGATTTTTTGGAAGATCGGACCTATGGGAGCTACATGATATGGTCAACCGATTTTGCTCAAATTTGGCACATAGCTTAAGTGGTCTAAAAAATTTCCAAACGCCAAATCTGGTTACGATATCTTTATTAAAAAACGAAATATAGCGAATTTTTATTTAAAAGTTATTTTGGCCGATCGGTCCTATGGGAGCTATATGATATAGTCAATCGATTTCGATCAAATTTGGTACAGTGATTGGGAACTATAAAAAACTTTCGAATACCAAATTTGGTTACGATTTCTTCATAAACAAACGAATTATTCATCTAAAACTTATTTTTTTTGTCGATATCCCGATATCAAAAAAATAAAATAAACTTGCTTCCTATGGAATAATATGGGATCTAATGTGAAAGTTTGGTAACTCTAGCTCTTACCATCTCTGAGATCTAGGCGTTCACACGGACGGACAGGCGGACAGACGGACATGGGTATATCGACTTCTCTATTCACCCTGATCATATTTCAGGTAACTTTGGGGTGTCTCCGACGTCTCCTTCTATATGTTACATACATTTTCGGCTTGCACAAACTTAATATACCCTTGGTACCATACGGTACAGGGTATAAAAAAGCTTTTTATTAAGTCAAAAATTCCCAATTTTATAATTTTAGAATGAAAACTATTTAAATTTGAATGGATTGATAAGAAATTAGTTTATTTTAAAGCAATATAGTTAAAGAGGAAAAAAAAGTCTAAAGTGTATTTAGTATATTTGGGTGCTTCTCAAAATCTTTAGGTTCGCCTTTTAACTTTACAGATACTATGTATGTATATGAAGCTGAAAGGAATCTTTAAAAATCTGAGATGTCGCTAAAATGGCCCTATAAGAATACATGATTTTTAGCTATATTCCAAAATTGATTAATTGTTAATCTCAAAAATTAGACTCTTCTAATTATTTTTATACTCTGTACAAAGAAAATACAAGATTTGTGCGATGTATGTAATGGACAGAAGGAGGCGTGGTAGACCTCAAGTCCTTTATTCCAAAATGTTTATCATAACATCAGGTAGCGATCCATCTGTATGAACACCTAGATCTCAGAGACTGTAAGAGCTAGAGATACGAAACTTTACCACCTGACGCGCATACTTCCGGAGAAGATTAAATTTCTTGAATCATGTCAATATCTTCTCCCGCTACCCCGCAGTAGATTTTCACGGCCAGCAATAGTTGTGAAAAAATCCACATCCAAATAGATGCGGACTGCCAACCCACCGCAATCGATTTACCGTGTTTTCTCCCACACACCTCAACATATCAACTTGAAACTTACCCCATATACTTTAAATAGCTTCTTTGACGTACCTTTCGAGTTTTATCACAATCCGTAAAATTTACGGAGCTTATAGGCATAAATATAGAATTTTACCAAAAAAACATAAATTCCAATTGGAAAGTTCTTAATAGGAATATGCAGAACAAATTTTTTCAAGAGAAAAGCTATAGGGATTCCATTGTCGGGCGTCGCCTCGACTATACCACATTTTTTAATTTTAAGTGATTACTTTTGTATTTGTATAAACTCTTGAAACTTTTCCAGCAAAATGTAGACCTGGTGGAACTCATAGAGCAAATAACTCTTCATGCAAATATACTTATTTGCTATGAAAAGTAAAAATTTAATCCTGGACCTAACCTAACCGTACCTCAATTGGCAAAAACAAGGAAGTTTGTTTTATGAAAAATGGACACAAATAGTGTCTCCAAAAATCTACATACTTAAAATTAATGTTCCGCTGCTCATAAGTGAGATATATACATAAAAAAAATGGCGGACGTAAAGTCGGGCGCGGACGACTTTAGGATACCCTGTACCACTAGCTTGTAATAAAGTCCGATTTCTTCACAAAAAACCAAAAACAGAAGAATTTTTAAGCAAAAATTTTTTTTTGACCGATCGCTCCTATGGGAGCTATATGATATAGTCAACCGATTTCAATAAAATTTGACACAGTGCTTAAATACCTTAAAAAAGATATGAATGCCAAATTAATTTCAAATATCTTTACAAATAAACAAAACACATCGAATTTTGTATAAAAAACGTGTTTTTGGACCGATTGGTCCTATGGGAGCTATATGATCTAGTCAACCGATTTGGATTAAATTTAGTACAGTGCTTAGGAACTATAAAATACTCACGAATGTCAAATTTGGTCCCAATATCTTAACAAACAAACGAAACACAACAAATTTTGTTAAAAAATCGATTTTTTGCAAGATCGGACCTATGGGAGCTATATGATATAGTCAACCGATTTTGTTCAAATTTGGCACATTGCTTAAGTGGTCTAAAAAATTTCCAAACGCCAAATCTGGTTACGATATCTTTATTAAAAAACGAAATATAGCGAATTTTTCTTTAAAAAGTTATTTTGGCCGATCGGTCCTATGGGAGCTATATGATATAGTCAACCGATTTGGATCAAATTTGGTACAGTGATTGGGAACTATAAAAAACTTACCAAATTTGGTTACGATATCTTCATAAACAAACGAATTATTCATCTAAAACTTATTTTTTTGTCGAGGTCGTCTCAAACACCCCTATGCGAGCTATATAATTTAACCCCGATATCAAAAAAATAAAATAAACTTGCCTCCTATGGAAAATCTAATGTGAAAGTTTGGTAGCTCTAGCTCTTACCATCTCTGAGATCTAGGCGTTCACACAGACAGACGGACAGACGGACATGGGTATATCGACTTCTCTATTCACCCTGATCATATTTTAGGTAACTTTTGGGTGTCTCCGACGTCTCCTTCTATATGTTACATACATTTTCGGCTTGCACAAACTTAATATACCCTTGGTACCATACGGTACAGGGTATAAAAAGTGATGTAAGCTTAACAGGTGAAAGAGACATCCCTTATGGATTTGAGCAGCCGAATCCCAAGTCCAAAAACTCCTTAATATGGATAACCATTTAAAATTCCCATAAAACTAGTTAATTTAGATATTATGTAAGAACCAATGGATCGGGGTTTTTTGGACTTCAGATTCAGCTGCCCAAAGTCCACTCTGTCACATGTAAAGATTGCACCACTTTTTCTTGTGAGCCTGTGAGTTAGAACAAAAATATTCTGTTTCAACCAGACTTGCAGTCACATAATCTTTAAACGAATTTGAGATCCATTCAACCACACAAACCTCATCATTACAGGGTACACAAGAACTAAAAAATTCTATGGTTTTTATTATTCTTATTATAAAAGCTTCTGTTAGTTTAAGAAATTTTCAGAATTTAGTGCTTAATTTGCGCTCAAATATGCTCGACTTTTTCTCTCAGTGCAGCACATATGCACACATAAAAGTTGCTGCATATATTGCAAAAAAAAAAAAGAAAACACAGTTTGTTTTCATTGTTGTTTTTATTGTTTTTGGTATGAAATGAAAGCAGAACGACAAGTAACAAAAACTACAACAACAAAATTAACATGTAGCCAAAGCAATGTAATACACAGCAGGGGGGGAGGTGGTTGTTATTATTGCATTTTGTTTTAGTATTGTATTTTGTAAATCGTTCAATTGATGGCAAACCGAAGAAGAAGAAGAAGAAGAGCTAGAGAAGACAACAGAGAACAGCATAAATACGGTTAATACGCTGACGTCATCATCGATCGAGCAACAAATAGAGAGAGAGTCAATTGCGTAGAGAGAGAGAGAGAGAGAGAGGCCGTCGCCGATGAGCAAGCTCTAATTAAACTAACTGAAATTACTGTAATTTGTAACGTAAAGTGCGAGTAAGAAGAAGCAGAGAAAAACGATAAACAAGTTCAAAGTGTAAAACGGTCAATTGCAACTCTGTATGAAAAGTGCTGCCAAAGTAAAACTAGAAATCGACAAATAAGAAGAGAGTTTCTTTAAAAAAATTTTCAATATTGGATTATAAGCTAAAAATTTATCGGTTGATTGTCAAGGGGTAAAGGGATAAAGGGTGATTTTTTTGCTGGTATTTTTTTAGCAACACTGTTTTTGAAAGATCACGCGTGAATCGTGTCTTGTGTCATTGTCAAACTTGTTCAGTTTGGTCTATAATTTATCGAGTTACGAACGAACAACGCTTGCAAATTATTGAATTTTACTATCAAATTCCTTCTTGCTCTATTCAGAAAGTGCATCGCGCACTTCTTCCAATTTATGGGCAGTTTGATCGTCCTACTGAAGGAGCTGTACGGAAGCTTGTGACTAAATTTCGAACCCAGTTTACATTATTGGACATTAAACCAGCCAGAAGCATTGCAAGAGCTACCAATGCATCCCGAAAAAGTCACAGTTTGGTGTGGATTATGGGCCGGTGGCATCATTGGGCCGTATTTCTTAAAAGACGACAATGGCCGGAACGTTACTGTGAATGGCGAGCGCTACCCTCGGATGATTGACGACTTTTTTTTGCCTAAAATGGCAGAATTGGACATGCCTGACGATGGTGCCACATGCCACACGGCCCGCAAAACAATGGCGCAATTAAGAGTCGTCTTCGGTGAACAGTTTATCTCCTAGATCGTGGGATTTAACACCTTTGGATTATTTCTTGCGGGGCCATGTTTAGGTTCATTTCTACAGGGATAAACCAGCAACGATTGACGCACTGGAAGCCAATATTGAAGCATTTATTCGTGAAATACCGGTCGAGATGTTGGAGAGAGTGTGCCAAAATAGGGCCTTGCGCATGGGCCATCTAAAGCGGAGCCGCGGCCAACATTTGCATGAAATCATCTTCAAACATTAAATTATATTGATCGTTCTATCGATCCCAATAAAGTTTACATAAATTTTACCCAATTTTTTGTGTTTTTTTTAAATCAAATACTATACCTCTTAAAAAATCACTCGTTAAATATTCGAAAAAAAGAAATTTGTAAGCATATGTTGACAAAAATCTGTTAAACTATGCGCTAGCTATGATCCAAAACAATATAGATCATTTAAAAATTCCACAACAGAAATTATGTTTCCAGCTATAAAAATGCTTAAAACAGCGTGAACTATGTTCTACAATCGCATAAAACAATTTAAAATTCTTGAAAATTTTTAACTAAATTCATTTTGGGAACACTGAACTAGATCATTTTAGTTCCCAGGGCGACAAAACTAATTTGCTCATCAAAGTCTTCGGAGGCAAAGAAATATCCATAAATGATTTATGTCAATTGACACTTTCGCGTCTTACGATTTGCATACAAAATGAAAACAAACAAAAAAGAAAGAAATAAAGAACGATAGAGGCATAAAAACAGAAAATTAAAAGTCTTTAAATTTTCGATTTGATTCTATTATTATGTGTTTGGTAGAAGCGTTGTCTGGGGGATTGGGTATGGTATGGGGAATTGTGTGTATGCGCATAAATTAGTTACTATGCTCTGGGGTTTTGGGGAATTTGGTTTACAAAATGACGATCTATGGGTCAGTCCGCATACCGTTAAAATTGGCTCCTCTATAAATCAAAGGCACTTAATTGAAAGCCACTTCCAAAAAAGATACAAAACAAAAATATGAGCGGGGGGGAAGACCCAAGAAAGTAGGCATAATAGAACCAGAGCGGTAGAGAGTGTGGGACTGTGCGTGAGTGCGTGTATCTAAAATATTATTTTTATTTTTTTTCTGTCTGTTAGGTATAAATATAACTTGTCGCAACTTTTGATTTCAACGAAAAAATATTTTTTTTATTACAATATTTTTCAAGTGTTTTTTTTGACGTCGCTCTGTTGAATCATCGACAGAGAAATATGATGCACACAGATACACACAACGATAGCTTCCACAACAACAGCTGCTGCTGTGGCTACTGTGGCAAAACTATGTTGCAATAATTATCAAGACCCCGCCGCAACTCTACAAAAACTCTCCATTCAAAGCTCAGCCTCCCTTCGTCTCCCCATCACCCAGTCCAACGAAGCGTTCGACACGACACGAAACTGTTTTTTTTTTGTTGCTTTTTTTCTATTGTTCGTTTTAATTTATTTTGTATGCCCCAAGTGCCCAAAGCAACTGTAAAAAGTTCAACACAAATAGCGTGGAATGCGAGAGCGAGGGAGCGTCAAAGAGAGCGCACGCTCACTCACGCTCTCTCTCACGATCAGCAACTTCCAATTGCCAAAGGGTCGCCGAAATGTTTTCAACCAGCAAAGAATCTTTGCAACAGTTACTTCTTTCCATACACTTGCCACATGAGTTCCACAGCTCCGCTCCGGGTCGGGTTTGGGTTTGGGGTAAGGCCAGGGCCAGAGACGTTCAGCCGGTAGCTGGGGCAGCACCAGCAGCAGCAGCTGACTGTATATCCGATTACATTTTGAATGCTTGCAATGAACCAGAAAATTTCATTTGCTGCCGGACATGGGACTCACTCACAGATACACACAGCTACAGCCAGCAGCACACAGATACAAATACATGCACACACTTCTATAGATACTTTGGTCGGCCAGATGGACGACTGAGCGAACAGGTGCTCTGCTCTGCTCTGACTACGCTTCGCTCTGCTCTGCTTCTTTCTCGGCTAAACTTTTATGCCCTCCCTGCGCTTCTTTTTTGTGTTTTGGTAACATGAACAGAGAACCGAGAATAATAAACAACGCAAAAAAACAAAAACAAAACAGAGAATCAGCAAGGAAGACAAATTTTGGATTGCTTTGCAGACACTGAGAGATGAAGAAGTTCTAAGAAGTGTTTTTTTTTTTTCTTAAATATAATTAAAATATTATCATTTAAGTTTTGAGAAATGTGTGAAAAACAATTTGGAAATCTTTTGAAAATACTTCTGAACTTTTTTTTATTGAATTCAAAATTTTTTTTTATGCCATATTTTTTCATATTTTCGCCTTTAATTAAAAGACCAAAAAATACAAACTCCGTATTGCTTACATACGCTGAGAGATGAAGAAGTTCTAAAAATTTTTCAATCGAAATCTGTGCGGTTTCTTTTTAAATATAATTAAAATATTATCATTTAAAATTTGAGAAATCTGTAAAGAATTTTTGGAAATCTTTTGAAAATATTATATTTGTGATTTCAGATCACTAAGCAGATATGATTTTATTGATTTAAAATTTAATATTTGATGCGATATACATTAAGATTATTATTACATTACGTTATTATTTAAGATTTGAGAAATATTTGCATATTCATATTTGTAACTTAACTTTTGTAATAAAATTAATAATAAAAAGTAAACCCTCCTTTGATGTCAGAGATCTTTCGCAAAAGTTCAGGAATTGATTTTAACATTTTTTTTGTGTGCTTCCTGTAAATTATCCTTCCAACGCCTTTTTTCTTGAACAATTGTCTTTTCTCGCGATATTTATCAATTTAGGCATGGTTTTTTTTTATATAATGGCCTGATGTCAATTAAAATTTTCTGTTTTGATAAGATCCAAGCTTAAAGGTAGCCAATTATTTGTATTCAGTTCTGTCAAAAAATTTGAGTATATAGGCATTGTGGTAGGAAGCATTATCCTGTACCAAAGAAAAAGGATTCTTCAATGACTCTGCGACCGAAAGTGGAAGCCCGGTCATTAAGAAAGTGTAAATATTTGTCTTTATATATTGTGATATCAGTTGGTAATAAATCATCCAAGTCAAAGTAGCTTAAACATACTCAAAAGATAACGAGCCTCCATTATGAATTAGACTTACCTATACAGGAATTTGTTCTTTCCCAACCATTCTTTAATTGGTTTCAATAAACTTAATTATTTCACTCTAGGATATTTAAATAAGCTTTATTTATCCCTAATTTGTCTTCCCAAAACTATAGTGCATGGCTTTTTTTTTATTTAGTAAATGTTAACATTATAAACCTATTTTCTCTATAGCGTCCTTTTGCGTTTTTTGCCCGAACTGGTTGCATTATTTATAGAATAAGTTTTATTTTGCAAAATCCAATATGGTAATCCGTCGGAAAACCGGTATTATATTTAGTGACCATTTCATTTCGAACAAGTTGACCGAATTCAGGTTTTTCGCCGATTATTAGAAATCCAAAGGGCAAGAAAATTGGTTATTATCTTTAAAAATAAATAAAAACAGCTCTTAAAGTTGATAATAGATTCTCTCTCTCAAAAGTGAAATGGATTTCGTAACTTCTCTCAGTTTTTAGATATAAGCGGTATTGGATTTCGCTCAGCATTGTCAAAATACTTTTGTCTACTATTGTAATTGAAATATCATTTTAGATTTAAGAAACCTGGAAAGATTTTTTTGAAGTCTTCTGAATATATTCGAGATCTAAGATAATTTTTTTTTGATTTAATAAAATCCGATAATGTTATTTTTGTTTAAAAAAAGTGTCATTTTAAAAAGTTTTATTTTAATTTTTTTTTTGACGCTAAAATTTCAATATTTGATCGTGTAAAATCAAATGAAACTATATCCATAATATTATATGAAGACTCTATATTTTAAAAATACTAAAGGATTCGTTTCGATTTTTGCAAGCTATTAGAATGATGAAATCGATTTGCCATTTCACTAGGCAACAATTTTTATTTTTTTCCACATTCGTTAATTTTTTGTTACCAAAATAAAGAAATAAATTCGTTTGCGACGAAAATTTTTGAAAGTTTTTTATCATTTTGAACAATTCCGAATCCACTCCCAAAAATATCGCAAATCACGAATTTAGCATTTTTTGCTAGATGATCCATTTACCTGACAAAAACTCTTTGTATCGATATGAAATTTTTCAATAATGTAGCTGATGCAATGCACTGAACGATACTTTTAATTTTGAAAAATAAAATTTTACTATCTTCTGGATTCTTTCCAAAAAAAAGACGGAAAATCACGAACTGAACCATTTTTGCTTTGGAGGTCAATCTAGCTGACAAAAAATCCTCGTATCGATCTGAAATTTTGAGCATTATATAACTGATTCAATGCACTGACCGATACAACTTTAAATTATGTAATAATACAAATTTGAATATATCACTTTACTATCTTCCGGATTCCTCTCAAAAATAAAAAAAAAACACAAAATCACGTATTTAGCTCTTTCTGCTAGGAGATCATTCTAGCGGACAAAAAATCTTCGTAACGTTTTAAAATTTTGATATAATGAAGCTCATCCAACGCCCTAAACGATTACAACTTTTAATTTTAAAAAATAAAATTTTTTTGTAACCCCAAAAAATCGACGAAAAAATGATTCCAAATTCAACCCACTTGCCTTGACTATCTCAGCTGTTAAGAGTTGAGTTATCTCAGCTCTGATTAGATATTAAGAGCTAGATTTAACCAAAAATTTTGGTATTGTATTTTGATACCAATGGTTAAGAAACATTTTAAGGTCAACTCCCAGCTAGCAAGTGGTAATCTTGCAGCCGAAAAACACGACTTTTTTATAGAGATTTATAACCAACCTACCATAATGCATTCCAACGTTACAAAAAATAAAAAAAAATGTGCAAGAGCTGTTAAAGATTTGAGAGATAGAAAAACAAAAAACGTGACTGGCCAAGAGTTGGATAGATATGGAGATGATGTTGAAGATGATGCTGCTGTTCTACGAAGTGAAGAGAAGTGAAGTGCGGCAACGCAGCAAGAGAAAGAAAAGAAAAACTACGACAATTACAGTTATTTTATGAATTTGCAGAGCATAACCAATGCACAACAACAACAGCAACAGAGACTGAAATTATAATCAGCGATGGCGATGGCAATGTTGATGTCGATAACGATGACGACGACGATGGAGACGACGAAGATGGCGACCACTTCATTTTGCAAAGAGAGCGGAAATTTAATGAGGCAACGCTGCCGCCGATGCCGCCGCCGGCTGCCGCATAAATGACGTTGCCACATGTTTCTCTGCCACACAGCTTGCTATTTGTAGCACTTTATGAGTACATTGCGTCCATTAAATTTCTCCGGAGGCAAAATGCAACCAAACACCACAACAATGCAACAACAACTTCGACTACTTCACGTTTCTAATGATGCATTTAGCTGATTAAGAGCAATGCTCATTTAGCAGTTATTACTGTGGCTTTACTGTAGCTCTCTACTGCAGTTGGTGTTGTTGTTGTTATTGCTATTGCTATAATTGGAAATGTCAAAATGGAGCGCACTGGAAAACTTTTTTGTGGTCATTTAGTAGAGCAGCAGACACCAAATGCAGCAAATACACTGACGCTAAAAAGTATGCAGACACTTAAAAGATTCGTAAGCCAAAAGCAGCTGTGGAGCTGAGGAAGAGACAGAAAGCATCCAACAACTGCAATGCGACTGCCCAACGCTTCTTAGAAGACGAACCCAGTTTCTGGGTAAATCTTTCTTTGAGGATCTGGGTAGTCTAGCCAATGTGCCCATAGCGGATCTGGCTGCTTTCGTTGAATCCTCAAAATAGTTCTGTAACATAGGAGATTTAGGCGATTAGGGATGTCTTACAGATTTTGATCCTACATCACAATCCTTCCCTTTCTTCCATACCTTTTCTCCCCTTCTTTTAATCAGGCAACACAGTGGACCTTATAGCCTCTGGGTGATCTCAGTCACTGTCTATACAATCTTATCTAACCTAAGTCAAAAAATTACATACTAGAACTCAAATATTTATCAAAGAACTACTTTAGTGGCATGCAACCCATCTTATCTAAGGTGTTTCTATCTCAAGAATGCGTAACTCTAAAAGTTACTGCCGCATAACCCATTTGTGGAGCATTTCACGCTTTAAAATTATTTAGAGTGCTCAACTAGTTTTTATTATATTTTTTTTTTTTCGTAATATATTTAAGTGGATTTAGTGAATAACAAATCTTTCCACGCTTTGGGCTTGAGTTTAACCCAAATGCCGATAAGCGTATTCTTTTATTCCCTAAAAAATGCCAATTTGGAAGTCTATTTCATGAGAAAAAATATATAACCATATAAAGTTTGTGGAATTATGCAAAATCCATGCTCAAAAAGAATTTAAAACGAACCCGTTTCCGACCAGGTTTTATTTAAAAGTTTTTATGTTATAAGTATCCAACTGTCGGATGGCTCATTAAGACCATCCTCCAATTTTAATGAAATGCACCCCTGATTTGGTTTATTATGTTAAGTAGATTTCTAAATTTTTTAAAAGTTTCTGATGTCATATTGAAATTACGAAAACTTAAGAGTGGAACTATAACATATAATAGGATTCTTTTAATCCTTTCTTGCTCTTCGTGCTATTTTTCCATATCCGCAAGCATTTTTGACTATTATGACATCGTTATCGAAAAATAATTGTCCGTTTTTTATTTTTGTATTTATTAAAAACTTTTGAATCTTTTCTAGCAACATTATAGACCTAGGGGAATTCGTAGAGAAAAAAACTCTCCATGCTCAAATTTTTATTTGCTATGAAAAGTAAAAATTTAATCCTGGACTGAGTGGTACCTTAATTGGCAAAAACTAGGTAGATTGTTTTATGAAAAACGGACACGAAAGTTGTCTCCAAAAATCTGAATACTTAAAATTAACGTTTTGCTGCTTATAAGTGGGACGTATAAAAGAAATGTATGCACATGTAATAATTTCCATGAGGTATCTTTGATATATAGCAAATTTTATTTTGCCCCTTTAGGATATATTTGCGCCCTTTAGGATCGAATTATCTAAAAAGTTATTATCTTTCATATTTTATACTTTTTTTTTTTAATCCTATATATATCGTTAAGATATAATAAAATATCGTTAAGCATGTGGAAAACGTCATAAAAGTCACTCCATTAATAAACAATCTCTTCCTTTTGCTATAATATTAAAATATTTTCTGTTATATTTCTTATTTCTAGCGCAAACTTTTGCGCGCCACTGTGCATTACCATACTGTGCTTAAAAGAGCAGCATGATGCATCCGTTGCTGATGAGGATGCATCCGGAGTAAGGTTAAGGACTTTTTGCCCTGGGGCATTGCAAACAACCTCAAGTTCCGCAAAAGTTATAGCACTAAAGTAATTTACAGCGCATTCAACCGATTTTTATTTTTATATAAAACGTTAGTCAAGAATTCCTTGCTTTGGTTACACAATTTATTGACCTGTGCTTTGGACACAACTAACTGTTGCCAGGTAACCGAAACCACTAACCAACCCAACCGACCCAACTAACCCAAGCAACTAGCTAATCAACCAACTTAAGGTAACTGAACTGGCAAGTATTGGCCCACTTTTTGCAGCCCCCCCTTATTGGCAACTGAAGTGTGGCAACAATGCAAAGAATATCGACGACAACAAAAAACGAAGAAAAACCCAAACTAAAGTCAATATGCTTTATATAGTATATATATTTTATATACATACTATTTCCATAAACCTGCAGCCTAAATGGACTTTTCTTTTTTTTAGTATACAAATGAGTGCAGTGTGTTGATGATTTTATCAAAATTTTACAATAGCTTTAGAAATATGAAGTTTTTTTTTAGTGCTACCCAGACAACGAACTCTCAAAGCGGAATGAACCTGTGCTGCCATTTTAGACTTCTTTCAGAGAGATTTTTAACTATTTAAACTGACTTTGTCGAAAAGGATCGAAAGTCACAATTTTTTCTATAGGAACTTCTTAGAGCTCTGTTGCCATGGCGAACATTTTCTAAGGACGTTTGCTACGAATCGTTTTTTCAACCTCCATTTTTTTCTTGACTTTGCCGCCGTTTCCAAACTTGAAAAGATGTGCAAAATAATTTCTTTCAAATTATACGGTCGTCGATCCGGCGCATCATATTCCCGGAACTTGGCCCTTGGGAGATCTTCTACTGTACCAAACTGGTAGCGAGTCTAGAATTTGGTCTGGGGTGGGTCTTAACTTCAATATATATTAGAGCTTGCCAATGACTTTCAACACATTATTCCAACTTTTGAGGAGGGGTCTGGACCCGAAAACCCCAGAAGATCAGCTTCTGATACCAAACCTTAAGACTTAGTGGAAATAGATTTCTTGAAATTATATGAAGTTATGATAAACATACAGTCATACCTAAGTGAAAAGAAATGTCTTGGAAATAAAATAGTAATCTATCAAATACGCTTCAAAATGATTTTCCATAAACCACATTAAGTCTCTGTCGGGTCTAGTTCTTCTCCAAATTTTAGGTGACCAAGTGAAAAGAGGTTTCTTTAAAATAATTTGGTCATCTGTGAAGTGCGTTACCAAATTAGATCTCTAGGGAGTCTATTCCGAGTCCGAACCCGTAAAACTGGCACCTTAACTGAAGAAACGACTTGAAATTATATGGTCAATTGTAGTTCTGGAGAAACATCGATGTTTCCACACATCGAAGTTTATGTGGCAGGTTTATGTGTTGGTTTCGTTATATAGAGTAAGTATTTTTAAATATTAATATTTAATTAACAAACAAACAAAAAATTAAATACATTTCATAAAAAAATAAGCAAAGAAATAATAAATAAAAATCCAAAAGGTTATGCAAAAAAACTTAACAGTTGACAGAGACATCCCTTATGGATTTTGAGCAGCCGAATTCCGAAGTCCAAAAAACCCCTTCACATATGGGTTATGGATAACCACCAAGAAATACCTATAAAACAAGATAATTTGGATATTATCTAAGAGCCATTGGATCGGGTGTTTTTTGGACTTCGGATTCAGCTGCGCAAAGTCCAAAAGTGGGTTCCTCTATCACATGTAAAGTTGACACCACTTTTTTTGTGAACCTGTGAGTTATAATAAAAAATGTTCTTGTTCCAGCCAGAATAGTAGTCTCATAATCTTTAAACTAATTTGCAGATCCATTCATCATTAAATAAAGTCATGTCAACGTTTTTAAATCCAAGCAAACTCCGCTTGTCGCTCTCTAGATTGCCAGCCTTGCTAAACATGAGCTCATCTTTCTGTGGATGCTGCAGGAATTTAGGCAGAAATATATTTTCGATAATCAAATATAAAATTATCGGACTGGATCAGAAAAAATATTGATGCATCGATATAACATCGATGGTACCTACTTCCAGCACTACTTTGAACTATACGGTACGAGTATAAAAATATCTCAACTATTAGATCTAAGATCGTTCTGCCCATGAACTATAATTCTGACTTATTCTCAAAAAGATACAAAAAATATTATATTTGTATTTAACACATCTTTGAAAAATAACTTTTTTCAGTGTATGCACAAAATGTGAGTTCACGAATTGCATTTCTATCTTTTCAGTTCCATTGGAATGTCTAGGCCACAAGTAGTTTAAGGGCTTGAAATAGCAAGTATTTATATAAAAACAGCAGAAGATCACGCTTTACGAAAAAAAGTAAGTTAAATATGACCAAAAACGTGCCCTGAAGTCTCTGTCTAAATGTTAGGGCAATGTAGGCAACCTCGAAGCTCTTTTTACACTCTTTACGATCTAATAGCTCTTTTGAGCGAACCAGCATTATATAAAAATGTTCACAAGTTGAACCAAGCTGCAGACTCTGCTGATGAGGTACTGCGCATAATTCATGTTTACTCTAAAAAGATGACCCTTTGCCCCAACTTGGTAACCTAATATAGGACACTAACTATTAGCAAAGAATATAGAACTGGTAGGACTAGGAGGAACTATTAGTAAAAAGTGAACCAAAGACTTATAAAACTACACTAAAAAAAAAATCAATGTATTTCTTACTTAAAACTAGGAAATTCCCACTTAATTTTGCTGTAAGAACGAATATACTGAAATGTAGAATTTAGATCTCACATCAAGTATTTCGATTTTAAGTCTGAAAGTTCTTGAATAAGGAAAGTGATTTCTTAAAAAATAAGGACGAAATATTCTTGAAGTAATTAAAAAAGATCTTATTTAAAGTATATTTTTAACTTTAAATTGAGATAACAAAATACTTCATATGAGTATGTAAAATTCTTGAAATAAGTTCTCAAGATTTTGATACATAATATTTGCATCTTTAATCAAGTCTATATTTACTCTTAAAGTAAGTACGTAATGTACTTGAATCAAATCAAAAAAATTTTAATTAGAGCACATTCTATACTTGAATCAAAATTAACCTGAAATTTTAATATCTCATAAATAAATTAAATATATCATTTTATTAATGTTAAATAATTTGAAAACAACAATCTTGAACTCTGTTTAGGGAAGATGGAAATTGGAGAGAACTATCGCATTTTTAAATAATACCGCAGGAGAACCTCCTTGATGATAATCCCCCGATAACAGCTTGATTATCTGAATAAATACAAATGTTTGCTCCCCTAGTTTCCTGCAGGAGTGGCTTAGTTGAAAAAGATTTCTTTGAAAATATATGATCATCTGTGAAATTAAAGCTTTGAGCACCTCATAATTAAGCAGATGTTATGGAAGAATTCGTGAATTTTTTAGAAAAGTAGATATGTAAAATTTTTTTTTTTTGGAAAAAGTCTTGAGATGATTATAAATAAAACCGTATTAAGGTGCTATGGTAACAAAGCTTCTTAAATCAAGAATCATTCTTATTTATCTTGTCATGCATTATAACACAGAATTCGATTCGATAAATGTTGCTAGAAAAGTAATTAGAAATTCTAGACAAGATGATACATTATAATAATAAGTTTCCTGACTGACAAAATGGACTATATGGATCTCTATCTGTACGGGGAGAACCGAAATTTACAGTTTATTGCCGATTCCGAACGACTGTATCTTGAACTAGAAGAGATTTTCTTGGGCAAATATTTAGAATACGCTTAAATACTATTGAGTTCGTAAAGAATAACGTTACCACTAGCACTTAATTTTTTAATACAATTTCTTGTCAAATTTGTATATCTATCGAGAATATATTCCTTTATCTTGTCATATATTATTACCCAGCATTCAATTCGATAAATGTTTCTAGAAAAGTTATTAAAAATCTCAGACAAGAATATGTATTGTATGTATGGCAAGCTTGTAAATACTCTGACCTGAACGAACATGCAGTTTATGCTAAAAAATGTGTCTATTTGGCCCATAGTGCAGCGTAGTGTAAATAACGTATAGCCCATATCATTGATTGGGTTAATTTAAAAATTTAATTTAATTTAAAGATGTACAGAAACTGGAAAAAAGTCGTGGAAGCGTATTATAAATCATTTGCATGATGTTTCAGAGCGGTTTAATTTTGAAAATAAATCCCAAACGCTTATGGAAAATTTTATAAAATTTAGAAAATTAAAATTTATTAAACGAATTAAAACCGTTTTGGTTAATATTACCATTGACAACTATTTTTCAAAACGCGTATCTTTGATGAGATATCAAGATCAACTTTTTGTTGGCCCGTTATAGTGAGAGTATTTAAACTTCTTCTAACATTCTTACGAGTTTCTCTGCTTTATAGCGTTGGCGTTTGACGTTAAAACAGACATAATCTAAAAGACAACAAAAACAATGCACCTGCATTTTGCAGTTGTTATGAATTGTTGTTGTTGTCCTATTAAAGTAGTTTTACCTTTTTGGCCATGACAGACTGGAAGCAAGTTACCGACCGCACCCCTTTCTGGCTGCTCCAAAGTTAAGTTTTGGGCCCAAACCAACCTACACACAGATGAAATGAGATCTCAACATGCCGGTGTAGTGGTAACTTCTAGTAGTTGTATTTATATATGTGCGGGTAGATTGAAATACTATATCTATAAATGTGTATATATGTGTATGTGTGCATGTATGTGTGTGTGTATCTATGTAGCTATGTATCTTATGTTTGCGAAACGATTTATGTTGAAATGCTGCATGACTGTTAATATGCTTTAAATCTTTATATCTCTCCCACTGCTTCCTCTACAACTTGATTGTTATATATGTGTGTGTGTGTGAATCTGTGTGTGTGCATCTGTGTGTGTGTGTGTGTGTTTGAATTTCAACACTGACATTAAATCAAAAGTTGCACACAACTGTACCAAATGCCAAGTGCAAGCTGATGAAAGGATATTTAAAGCAATTATGCAAAGGCCTTGTGCATTAGGGGGGTTTTGGAGAAAATTTATTGAGAGCATGACGACTAACAAATACTCTGACTGCATAATTTAATGTAATTGTAAAATTTTGTAAAACATTTTGAGGCATTTTGATTTTTTAAAAAAGTTTGCAAAAAAAATAATCATATATGAGAACGCTTGGATCCCTTAGGGGAAAAGATCTATTGATCATGAATTACAAGCCGCCAGCTACTCATGGAATGATATCTGCCGTGAATCCCGTAACGAACTCTATCGCTTCAAGAGGATGGTCGAGCCCTATGCTCCACTGGGTGTAGAGGATAACAGAGAGAGAGAGAGAATATAGGCCGAAATGTTTAACAAATTTGAAATAAAGGGTGCTTCAACTGGAGCAACTGAATTTCAAATAGCTATCATCTGGCAACCTTCGGACTTTTAGGACATCTGATTTGATTCACGTCTACAGCATATTTTTTCATTTCAAAACGAAGCGGTATAGGCTCCAATAATGCTTCAAAATTATCGCAATTCATATAAAATGTAAAGTAAACGTTTAAGAAAAGAATTTAAAGTGCATAATGGATACAATCGCTGAAACGATTTTTCACATTATATATTATATTATGTATTCCGCACCTTAAGTTAAGGAACTTAGTCTTTGCAATCGATAAATTGATTTTTTACCTTATATATTATGGATCTCGCATCTTAAGTCAAAGATCTAAGTTTTTTTTGTACAAAAGTGTAAAGTCTTACTCGTTTGCAATAAAAATTAAAATGAATAAATAGATTACTTCTATAATCCCAACTTTTTTGTAGTCTGCGCCCCTGACAGATACGTCATGAATCATGGCCATATATATGTACTTCCCTTATAGTGCTGATCATTTTACGAGGACTTACATATATTGTATATAAACGATTTCCTTTATCTCCTATTGGAGCATAGGTCTTCTCGCTGACGAGAACTTCTAGAATCCTATTCATTTCGCTCTAAAAATTAATATACCCCTTAACCTTTGAGAGAGAGAGAAAGTGAGAGACCAAGCGCTTGTTAGAGGGAGGGAGTTGGCAGCTGCTTTGGGTGCGCCTTGCAACATTAAGCGGCCTCAACGACCGTGGCAGCCACATAAAAATGCTAAATAAAAATAAAAATTGATTATCTGGCACTGGAGGAAGTAAAATTGAAAGTTAAATAGGCAAAAGTGAGAAGACAAAACAACAACAACAACAGCAACAATAACAAACAAACAGCTGAAACCTCAGCTAAAAGAAATGTCAACGAGCGTGAAAGTGGCAGAGACCCTGGTCTGGTCGGTCGGGGGGTGGAGGGGGGTACGCGGCAATCAAAGTTGAAAATTAGGCAATAAAATTAAACGAACGACAACGTTGATGATGGCAGGCAGCAGGCAAAGGCGACGGGGGCGACGAGGGCGTGGACGGGCACTCAATGTTTCCGAGGTGGGGCCGATATCACACCAAAGTTAACCTTTTGCAACGACGAAACGAAAAAAAAATCAAGAAAATAGCAGCGGTTGGGTGAGGGGTTACGACGCAACAGCAAATAAATGGCCGTAAAAAAGCCGTTGAAAAAAAAATTTAGAAAATATTGACGAGAAAATTCTTTTTTATGTTTTCATACCTTGATTTTATGTACTCAAATAGGAGAGTGTTATCTAGTCTCCCCAAATAACTAAGTTCTTTTATATATATAGTATAGCACTAAGTGCGCTCTCTTCGACCTTTAGTGGGACGTTTTTAGGCAATATTTCAAATAACATTGAATTATGATTCCAAATTTTATTCACAGTCCAAGTTCTAACTAGGAATTTGGAATAGGTTAGGTTAGGTTATATAGGCAACTCAGATATTGACTGAGAACACCCAGGGACCACGAGGTCCATTGTGTTGCCTAATTAAAAGAAGGGGAGGAAAGGAATTGAAGAAAGGGAGGGATTGTGGAAGATCCAAGACTGTAGGACACCCCTAATCGCCTAACCATTTGGAGGATTCGACGAAAGCAGCCATATCCGCTAAGGGCACATAGGCTAGACTACCCAGATACTCAAAGAAGGGGTTACACAGAAACTGGGTTCGTCTTCTAAGAAGCGCCGGACAGTCGCATAGCAGGTGTTGGATGCTTTCTGTTTCTTCCTCATCTCTGCAGCTGCGGCAGAGATCGGGGAAAAGTGCAACCTCTCAGCCATATGGCCTATGGTGCAGTGCCCCGTTCCAACGCATACCACCATCCTAGTTCTGTTTTTATGGAAGATTATGGAAGGTGTTCCCTCTCGGGGGTTGCCACCTTGTCGTGGTGAGGGGGCTCATTAGGGGATGAATCCAAGAGCGATGCCGGCTGTAGCATAGCTATTGGTAGCGCCACCTATGCCGTTAAGGTCGAGGAAGAGTCCTGAAGCTAAGGGCAGTCCACAACAAACCCTGATGCCTTTCTGGCAACCAAATTACCATCAAGTAGGAGTCTGTTTCATCATATAAGGGCGGCTTGTAACTAAAGAATCTTTGAACCCATCACTCATTGATTCTCATAAAAGATGTCGCAATAACATGGAAAAAAACAATAGTGGAAACATGTCTCCAAGGGGTAACCAACAACTATTGGTCAATCCCCCTGCTACGGCAACCAGCACAGAGGATTTGGAGTTGCTAATTTCAAGTTGTAATGACAACACGATGAATGTAACCAATTTTGAGGCTCTGTGCTCCAGTTAAGAGTCCAGAAATCGTAGTATATGGTATGTGTTTAGATGTTCGTTTTGGATCATATCTCCTCCAGAGTGCTCGGGAGATACGACAATCGGACACCATGTCCCATTCTCTTTCCGCTAGAACCATACGGTCACACTAGAACATTGTTGAAATCTCCCAATGAAAATTTTCTTTATTCTAAATAGATTCAATGCCAAAATAAAACTATATTTTAGTTTAACTTTTTGCCTAAGAGCACGGAACCATCTAACTTGAAAAAAATTAAAGAATTCTAAAACTATAAAAACATTTGAAGATTCTCTCGTTTATCGCAGATTTGTGAAAAATCTTGAATTCAGTAAAGATTAAATATGCATTAGAAGAATACTAAGATATCTAAGAAGCACCTATCTTGGCGTTAAAGCACCAAACATTAAATCTTCCAAATCTCAACAGCATGCAATAAATCTCTAAAGTTATTAGAACCAAAAAAAATATACCCTGAACTTTCCATCAAATTGTGGCAAGTTAAAGGGTAAAGTTTTGTTTTTTTTTGTGAAAACCGCGCATTTCTGCTCATTGTTTAAAATTCTTGAGACGTTGACAACGCCAATGGCGGTGGGATGGCGCCAGGATATGAAGGAGTAACTAAGCAGCAGGGCAATTGTGGTTGCCATATGTACCACAAACTTGGAGGAGTCTGGGTTATATATAGTACACTATATATATGTATAGACAGAGAGAGAGTTTGATGGCGTCGCGACTTTCTGATTGAAACTGATTGAGGAGCTGCCAGCGCAGTTTTGTGTATCTTTTTTAGTAACTTTTGCTTTGCGCCCAGCTCAGCTCAGCTCTCTGCCGGATTTGCCCGTCTTTGTCGTCGTCGTTGGCAACATTTAATCAAGCCAAGAAGCCAACTGGAAGAGCCGCCGCTCTGCCAGCCAAAAAAACAAAGAGTCAGTTGTTGTTGTTGTCGATGATGTTGTTGGCGTTTTTTTTTTATATAGCTGAAGCTGAAGCCGCCTACAAGAATACAAAGTAAACTTCTTGTTCGAATGCTAATGATAGTTCAACATGCGCGGATACATTTTAAGTGTCTGTATCTGTGTCTATTCATCTATCTCAAAGATACAAAATAATCTATCTGTGTGTGTGTGTGTTGGAACGCATTTCTGTGTGGGCGCCATTGAAGATTTATACTATTGCGGGCAGTTATATTTTATTAAAGATACACTTTACAGATTGTAGATATTTTAACTATGTTGTAATGTTTGCATCGCCATAAACTATGTGTGTATGGGATTGGGAAACAGCCTTGACTGACGTCTTCCGAACTCCGGGTACTCTTTGTTTAACAACTATTTCCTATATTTCTATCATTATTATTATAGAAGATTCCCAAAAAATTTATACTTTTAGCCTGAAGACCTATGTTGCTCTGACTTTCAATTACTTTGTTCCCTGGCATTAATTGTAAGTTACAATGTGAAATAAATAAATAAATTAAAAAATGGCGGACGTAAAGTCGGGCGCGGACGACTTTAGGATACCCTGTACCACTAGCTTGTAATAAAGTCCGATTTCTTCACAAAAAACCAAAAACAGAAGAATTTTTAAGCAAAAATTTTTTTTTGACCGATCGTTCCTATGGGAGCTATATGATATAGTCAACCGATTTCAATAAAATTTGACACAGTGCTTAAATACCTTAAAAAAGATATGAATGCCAAATTTATTTCAAATATCTTTACAAACAAACAAAACACATCGAATTTTGTATAAAAAACGTGTTTTTGGACCGATTGGTCCTATAGGAGCTATATGATCTAGTCAAACGATTTGGATTAAATTTGGTACAGTGCTTAGGAACTATAAAATACTCACGAATGTCAAATTTGGTCCCAATATCTTAACAAACAAACGAAACACAACAAATTTTGTTAAAAAATGGATTTTTTTGGAAGATCGGACCTATGGGAGCTATATGATATAGTCAACCGATTTTGTTCAAATTTGGCACATTGCTTAAGTGGTCCTAAAAATTTCCAAACGCCAAATCTGGTTACGATATCTTTATTAAAAAACGAAATATAACGAATTTTTCTTTAAAAAAGTTATTTTGGCCGATCGGTCCTATGGGAGCTATATGATATAGTCAACCGATTTTGATCAAATTTGGTACAGTGATTGGGAACTATAAAAAACTTTCGAATGCCAAATTTCGTTACGATATCTTCATAAACAAACGAATTATTTATCTAAAACGCTTTTTTTTTGTCGAGGTCGTCTCAAACACCCCCATGGGAGCTATATAATTTATCCCCGATATCAAAAAAATAAAATAAACTTGCCTCCTATGGAATAATATGGGATCTAATGTGAAAGTTTGGTAACTCTAGCTCTTACCATCTCTGAGATCTAGGCGTTCACACGGACGGACGGACGGACAGACGGACAGACGGACGGACAGACGGACAGACGGACAGACGGACAGACGGACATGGGTATATCGACTTCTCTATTCACCCTGATCATATTTTAGGTAACTTTGGGGTGTCTCCGACGTCTCCTTCTATATGTTACATACATTTTCGGCTTGCACAAACTTAATATACCCTGTATACCATACGGTACAGGGTATAAAAACATTTCTAATCTAGTTTAGGGTTAAGGAACGTAGCACCGTCTACTAAGGCCTTTTATTTCACAGCTGGTAACTCTATTGCTTTTATTAAAAGAGAGTTGGCAACGCTGAAATTTTTTGTCATCTCTTAACCTAGAGAAACCTAATATGATCAAAATAGCATTTAACCAATGCTTTTCGATCCATATTTTGCCAAAAATGCTCTTAACTTCCCTATAGCTTCTCCATATTTCTTACATATATAAGTCATATTTAGATCATCTTTAAAAGGTTTTGTTCGATTTTTAAGGGGTAACCTCTACAAAAATCGATTTTTATACCCAGTTCTAAAAAGTACAAAGGGTATACTAGTTTTTAGCTAAATTGGTAGATATAAAGTCCAGAAATGATGAAAAAATTTCTCGAAACTACAGTCGTGGTTGGATATAGTGAACACTCGCTACAGTCAACACCGAAATTTTTACATAGAGTACACTATTTCGTGAACAATCGAAAACCTCGACATAGGGAACCAAATTTTGAAAGCAGACACTACTATGATCTTAAACGTGTTAATGACAGATTACACAGGTCATCATGGTTCAGTTGTTGGAAAGCTAAGAGTCATTTCCGAAGTAATTTGGTGCGTAGAATCCGAATCCGGCGCCAGAACTGGCCCATTACGTCAGGATTTTGAGATATTTGAGGTTATGTACCCAAAAAATGGCGTTTTTTCCTACATTTGAGGTTATGTACAGGGCGCAAAAAATGCTAATGACGTCGAAGGGATATATCTCGTAACTTCGAAAAGCCATAACTTTGCGAAAAAAATCGTAATTGATCTCTTGAACCCTTAAATTAAAGGGTAAGAGTTGTACCAAATGATGTAACTGGAGAGAAAGACCGCAAAAATTTTTTGCGCCCTGTACATAACCTCAAAAGTAGGAAAAAACGCCGTTTTTTGGGTACATAACCTCATAACCCTTAGAGCATTGATCTACACTATTTACCACCTAAATACCCTCTCAGCTGGAAACTCAACTAGTTCAAAGTGACTTCTTAACTTCTTCACGGAAGGCTCCAAGCTCAACCACCATGTTGTGGGGAGATCCTACTCTGAGGAACTAAGAGTACGGCAGTCTTTTCGACTTTCGGACCACTGCAGAGATCCCTGCCATTTACGTGGTTTTGATCTGCTTGCGTAACATCGTCCTGGAAACCGGTGTGGTTAACATATTTTCGGATATCCAATCATCCATAAAGTCACTTCGAGCACTATCATTCAACTCTATGACTGTCAGCAACTGCCTCAAATCTATTCAAGAGATGGCACAGCAGTTTGTTATTAGCCTCATTCCAGGGTGCCAGGAGATCAAAATATTACAAACAACGAAATAGCAGATGAATTGGCCAAACAGGGCACAGCCTCTACCCTCCTACCGGTTAAGGAGGATGGATATTCGTATGGCTATATCAGCTTTTAAGCTACAAAACAAGAGAAAAATTTAGCTCTCCCGCACAAAGGTTGTGGTATAACACACCCCACTGTACAATGAGTCGCCAGATATGGTCCAAAATTTAGCCAAAAAGATCCATAAGACTCTGTGGACTCAAAAGGTAGCAGTGTTCGGCAGTTGTCAGAGCGATCCCTGGGCAATGGCTTCTCGGAACACATGCGACCAGAAGGAATGTTCCGAGCCATGACATTTGCAGAAGCTTCAAAGACGAGGAAGAGGTTGGATCAGTAGAACACTTCTTCTGTTCCTGTGAGGCTCTTAGAAGAGGTAGGAATAAGCATCTAGGAAATTACTTTCTTTATAACCTAGCTGAGCTAGTTTCTATATGTCCGAGGAGGATTGCTAGCTATATCGTGGCAATGGGAGGGGTAAACTTCTAGCGGGATTATCTCAGGAGTAGGGCTATAGAGAGATCTGCGGTATCATACTTGGTGGCAATGGGATGGGAATCCTTCTAGCGGGACTATCACAGGATTAGGGCCATAGAGAGATCTGCGGTATCACAATGGGCCGGTTTAGGACAGCAGCCGCCCTTATCTAACCTAACCTAAACGATCTTTAAAAATCTTTATCCGGGTTTTTTGCAGCTGGTAACTCTCACTCTATTGTATTCATTTATTTTAACGCTGTATGCTTAAAATTAAAAGCAACACAAAAATAAATTTCGGCAAAGCTTTTGGCTAAAATTTTTTATACAAACATTATCTTTGGTGATGAGGCAAAATTTAGACCAAATAATTTTCATCATCAATTCAAATTGGAAAGACTGTAATTGATGTTAATTTTAAGAGTCTTCAATGCCTTCGGCGACTAACTTTAAATGTAGATTTTATAGTAGCAAATAATATTTTTTATTATCATGAAAAATCTCAATTTTTTGGCCTTAAACGAAGAACATAAACCTGAACCTAATATGTAGTTTCCACAAAGTTCACTTAGTATGTTATTACCAGAAGAGGTACATCCCATGGTCTAGACTGATAGACTTTCTGCTCTGTTGCTTTCTTCAGTTGCAAAAACAATTTGTCAACTGAGGGGTAACGTTGTAACCAATAATAAGAGCGAGCACTTATGCGGAAGAATCTTAAAAACTTAGATCTATCCACTTAGTCGCGAATTTCTTTTAAACTCAAGCATGAAGCTATGTCTCACTCAAAATGTCGAAATAATAGATCACCTGTCAGATAAAACATAATCTCTACATAATTTACAAGAAAGAATAACAACAAAGAGCTTTAGGACCCAAGTCATATGTCAGCAATATATTAAAGAAGACTTGCGTAGAACAAGATATAGAAAGTCTTTTAAAAGGTATTGGAAGAATAGAAGTACTAGATGTAAGATGAAGACTTAAAACAAATCATATCTTTGATTTATCTTAAAAAAAACAACGCTTTAAATATGTTGTTTGTTATGCTTCTATTTATAGATATCTCACACAAAACGTCAAAGTAATAGATCAGCAGCCGAAAAGTAGCAAACTTTTTCTTCTAAAATTAAGATGATGCCAAATTCAAAGTTAGCATCTAGGAAAAAAGTTTATAGATCATCTGTCAGATACAGCATAATCTCTACAAAATTTACAAGACAGAATAACAACAAAGAGCATTCATGTCATATGTCAGCAATATATTAAAGATGAAATGCGTAGAACAAGATATAGAAAGTCTAGATGAGAGTAAGTAAAGACTTGCAAGAAATCGAATCTTTGATTTATCTTAAAAATAAAATGTTTTTTAAATGTTGTTTGTTATGCTTTCAGAATTTATCAACTTATGCTTCTATTAATAGATATCTCCCTAAAAACGTCACAATAATAGATCAACTACCAAAAAGTAGCAAACTTTTTCTTCTCAAATTCAGATGTTGCCGAATTCAAAGTCATCATCTGTGAAAAAAGTTGCTCAGTGTATTCATCTACATGGAATTTCCTTAAAAAAAAAAACAACAACAAACCATTTCCAACGAAAAACGTTTTATTTTTCTGCTCCATTTTTTAATCTAACGAGAAAAACAACACAAAAAATCAATGTAAGACATTTATTCGTTTCTATTAAAATGTTTTTTTGTGCGTAAGAAAAACACATTTTTTTCTATTTGTTTTATTAGCTCTTAATTGTTTTGTGTTGTTGGGGTTTTATTTTTATTGTATATAAATAAATACGAGGCGTTGTGTGTGGGTTGGATGGCGCAATTGGCTTCAAGTTGAGCCTACCATGCCATAACAGCAACAACAACAACAAGAACCCTGAGAAAGATTTCGTAATCGTCAACTCAAAAATTGTGGCAATGGGCGCCAAGCCAAATGCTCAATCAAAAAAGCGTAGCGACAAATTTACGATATGCCCCCAAGACCCAGACCCCAACCCAACCAACCGAAGAGAGAGTCCGTCCGAGGGTTTCGAGAGGTCTTCAAACAATTGAGTTGTGTAGAACTGCTCTGATAAGCGTAGGCGGCAGGTGCAGCAAAATGCTACAAAATGAAAAACGAAAGTTTTTGGGAGCACCCCAATCCAATGATCCTAAACCCAATCCCAGGGTCGCTGCTGCTGCTGCATTTTGTTGGCAATTTATATTGTTTATTTGTTTTTATTTTGCGCCTGCGGTTAAAATCATTTTGACTTTGTCGGAACTCTATCAGCTCCGACCCTCTCTCCTCTCTCCGCTCTCTCTCTCTGTTTGCTTAACGATTTGTGTCGATACAGCAACGGGCACACGAATAGATAAACTTGCACTTTGGCGGCGGGGAGAGACAACAGACAAACAAATTACAAACAAATTGTCGTTGGGCCAAAGTTGCCATGGCCTTATCGCAACTTGCTGCTGCTGTTGCTGGCTCGGGGCTATGCGGGTATATGCAAAATATAGGGTGTTTATTTTTGAGGTGAAAAATATATTTTATTGTGCGTTGGGCAAAAGACTCGAGTTGGGAAGTTTTTTCGCTCAAATTTGTTCGCATACTTTAAATTTTTAATGATGAACCAGAAAATGATTTTTTTAGATTTCAGCGATATTTCTAAAACCACTTATGGACTCTCATACCAACAGTTGTAGTTTTTTTGATTACATTGTGAACAAATTTTGTTTTTTTTTTTTTGGAAGAAAGTTCAATAATCATTTGAATTATTGGATTGGATTGGTTTCTAAACCAAAGTTATCATTTTTACTAGGTTAGGTAGACTAACCCTCATCATGTCTGCTGCCTTGTTTTGTTATTATCCAATGCCCTGATGGACTATTAAGAGACTTAATCTCGAGGTCTTTTTATAGAGTAGATTATGGGTTAACCATCATCATAGTTTAGCTCTACAAACCTTGGTCAGTTTTAAATTTCTGCCGATATTGAAATCATTTTTCCTTTTCCGTTCAATTTAATAATCCAATAAGAGTTTTCAAACCAAAGATATACTTTTTACTAGGTTAGGCAGGTTAACCCTCATCATGTATACTACCTTGTTCTCTTATTATCCGAGGATCTGATGGGCTATTTAGAGAATACAAGGTTTTTTTTTATAAATTAGATTGTGACCCCTACATCCACCCCCGTTTTGAAGGACTAATATCCCAATACCGTCTGTTTTCTGAGCTAGCTTTCCACTGGGGTTGTGTACCCAATCTTCTTTCATGTTGCTCAGGGAAACAGGGTTCAACGCGGGAAGGTGGAGGAGTGGCTATGTAAAACAACTTCCTCTTATCTTGCGCGTTCACTACTTCTTTGAAACATATGGTAGGTGAACCTTAATATGAATTAATTTTGAAAAAGTATATCTACTATTCCTGGAAATGTTCTGTCAGATAAACTTTCAAGGATCGGTGCAGCAACCCCGCTAATCGGACCTGAACCCCACTGTGGGATTGGTAGCCATATGGTACGGGACCTACAGAGAATAGAGGAGAATAAGAAACGACTACTTCACTGTGCATAGATAACAGGGCTTAAAAAGTCAAAAACCCTCCTCTCCAACTACAACCGTAAGAGGTGTTGAAAATCATATTAACTCACGGGCAGAACACCGTGAGAATCCTGACGGGCCTTCTGAAGAGACATTGTAAGCTCTGCAGCCACTTAAACAATATTGGCAGAGGATAGTGGATGATTGGATAGTGGACTATGTCGCTTCTGTAGCATGGAGGAAGAAACATCCTCACATGTATTATGTGAATGTATGGCACTAGCCGGTAAAAGAAACAAGCTCCTGGGCATGTACGCTCTTCCACCGGAGGTCGTTGTTACCATAAGTCCAAATAAAATACTAGAATACATGCAGGCCACAGGACTTTTGGGAGAGCTTTAAGCCATGAAGGGGGTACAATAGATAAACTTAGGTCACAGTACATCTTACATCTAATAATAATATATAATATGCTATATAACAAGAACTCACAGAGTCAAGAGAGCGCCAAGTGCAGTTTGATCAAAATTGCTCCACTATTTTATCTAGCTGTTATACAAAAGTTAAACCAGCAAAATTCTTTCATATCCACTATTTGCCAGCACTTACTCCATTCATGACTAAATGCTAAATAATACTAAACAGAACCTAAGACTTATCAGACTTTTTTTTCCCAACAGCAACTCAAAAATCTCACACTCAAAAAAGCACCCTCTAAACAACTTGGTATATTACTTCGAGTCTCCCACACTCTTATTCAGGTGCTTGGGTTGAGGGTCAAACGCAGCCGGTCAGCGGCATACACTTGGACTCTTAGTTATCACCCTTGTTTTTATACACTATATACAAGCATGTAGATATATATACTATATATATGTATCTATGTACAAATGTTTTATTTGTACATACTCAATGTTTGTTGTGGCCTGTGTGCATGGCACTGATAAGAGAGCTCTTCCCGGCAATTGATTGTTGCATACATGACAAACAAAAAAAAAAAAAGTTTTGCCATACTTGTCTGCTGTCTAGACGTGGTTTAGGCGGAGGGGGGCGATTAACATCGTCGGATACGAGTTCCCTCTACCCCGAAATGAAAGAAGTAGCTGCCCCCAATAATCATTGGCTAATTTTATAATCTTACTCATTAATATTGCATAATTGTATACGCTTGGTTGCAAATTACATTGCCCAACACATAAACTGGATATCTTAAAGATCTTAAACTTATATCAAGGAGTAATTTCGATTATAACTTACTTAAGAATAAGCCTTCTAAGCTTTCTTAGAACATGAAGAGCACGTGCCATACAAGAAAAGTTGGGGTAAGTATATAATATATATATATCTTAGATTTATCTTAAAAAATAACACATACACACATTTGTGTAACGTTAACGTTTGTGTTATTTTTTCTTTTTTTCTGCAAAAATTGAACTGATATGCTGATGAAAAGAATACCAGTTAAGAAAATGTTGTTCAAATTGAGTCCTGAGCAAGCATTGACTACAAAAGTATTTCTGATTCAACAAAATTTTATTCAAATTGCATTTTAAGATATTCATTCATTTGAAGATATAACGAAAAAAAAGAGCACAATCCAATTCTAGTCCACTTAAGATGCATTACTCTTCTGGCAATAACTAGATTCAAATTGCATTTGAAAATGTTATGCATTGCCTTTGCAGCATTTTATTTGCATTGACATCAATCCGAGAATCAAATTTGCATGCTTTTATGTACTAATATATAGAAATAATATATGTATATACTAAAACATAATATACATAATTCAAGCTGCTGTATTTTAGTTAGAGAATTTGTAAACCTTCTTGATACCATTTGCACTGACAGATGATACGGCAAACAAATCGTAAAACTTTCTGTTTACACGCTGCGGTATTTAAGTTTAGTATTTTTTTAAGAACAAAAATTAGTTTGCTTTCTAAGCAGCGCTATTTTAGTTAACTAATTTACAATATAAACCATTTTGATACCATTTGCACTAAAAGATAATGTGGCAAAATAATTTTAAAAGTATTGCAGTATTTTAGCTTAGTATTTTTTCAAAAACAAGTATAAAATCCTTTCTAAGCTGCGGTATTTTAGTTCAATAATTTGTAAACCTTCTTGATACCATTTGCACTGGGCGATGATATGGCAAAATAATTTTTAAAGTTTCTGTTTACACGCTGCGGTATTTAAGTTTAGTATTTTTTAAAGAACGAGTATTAAAATTCTTTCTACGTAAAGTTTTTATTTATTTGACGATTTTGTGTATTTTGGCGAAGGAGACACCATTTACGAAACTGTCAATAGGTGGTATTTTATTCTATCTGTATATACCACAAAATCTAAGAAACGTTACCAAGCCCTTCAAACTTGTTTTTTAAATATGTACATAATATTTTTTTTAAAGTGGACCCGCTTTAAGAAAAATCGCCTAACATTTGCCTTATCTGATAATAACTAGAGCGCATCTGATTAATCAGTTAGGAATTAACAGTTTAAACAATCGATAAAACAAGTTTTTACAAGTTAGGTTAAGAAAATATTGAAGTCAGTCATGCACGACTTGAAAGTAAACAAGTGAAAACTAAATATGATAACATATAATACTTAGTATTTTTGCTTTTTATTATTGAACAGAAAAAGGCCTTTAACAGACTGCGGTATTTGAGCTTCTTTTACAGGCTGCGGTAGTTCAGTTTTTTTTTTTGGTATTTTTATTTTTTTGCTTGCTGTGTATTGCGATTTGATTCAGTATTTTTTTTTTAAATTAATACTTAATCATTTAGCTATTTTGTAACAAAAAGTCTTTGTACAGGCTGCGATATTTTAGATTCTTTTTTATTGGTATTTTTTCGATTTTTGTTGCTGCGTATTGCGATTTGATTGAGCTTTTTTTTTTAAATTAATACCTATTATTTTAGCTTTTTATTTTAACTAATAGCAAAATACTCTCTACAGACTGTAGTATTTAAGTTTTTTTTATATTTTGATGCTTACAATCTTTTGTCAGTATTTAATTGTGATCTAAAAATGTTTATTTCGGCTTAATTTATTTTAGTCTTTGATTTAATTTTTTATTTTTGTTGGCTAAAAGCTTAAGAAAGGATGTAATTTTTACGAATATTCATATTGAACCGTTGCCTACAACTTTTGATTTACATATATATTTAGTATTTTTTACCATTTTAAAGACTAAAAGCTTAAAACGATAAACGTTTTAACGCTACGAAAAACTAAATGCTTTTGAGCTCTAAATTTTTTGATCTTGACTATATTTGTTTAGTATTTTATGATATTTTTCATTTTTAACGCATAATCATATTGGCTCCTGGTCCAAAGATTTTTGCACTCCAACAATCTTATTTAGTATTTTTCTATTTATTTATCCCTTTTTACAGGCTGAGCAAAAAAAGCTTAAATTGGTCTGGAATATTTAGTTCTAGACTATTTGAAATGAGCTACTTTTAAAAATTTTTAATTTTTGTTGGCTGTGAGCGTATACTTATATTAATTCATGGTCTAAAACGTTTTGTTTTGTAACCTTTTCATTTGGTATCTTTTTGAATTTATTTGTAGAGTATTTGAATTTCATTTATTTTGATAATTTCAATTTTTGTTGGCTGAATGCTTAGAGCCATATTGGCTCCTGGTCTAAAACTTTTTGCCTTGGAATATTTTTATTTAGTATTTTTTTTGCGGGCTAAGTGAAAAGCATACAGAGCTTAAAAATCCAATGCTATGAAAAACGACATCCACTCATGGTCTGGCATTTTTTGTTTTAGACAATTTTAATTGAGTAATTTCTTAATATTTTTAATTGTCATATTGACTCATGAATCTTGAACTTTCATATTATTTGGTATTTCTTATGTATTGTATTCGTTTTTACGGGTCAAGCAAAAAGAGGTGAATATTTTAACGCTACGAAAATCGTAATGCGCATGAGGTCCAAAGCATTTTTAGTTTTGAGACTATTTTAATTTAGTATTTTTTGATATTCTTTATTTTTGTTGAGCAAGAGCCTAAAAGAACGATATAATTTAAAGAATATTTATATTGAACTGTGGTTTATAACTTTTGTTTTATATTTCCAGGGGTGTTAGTATTTTTTCCTTGTTTGATGACTGTTTAGTCTAATATGCGATCATGAGTTCTACAATTTTATTTATCTACACTATTTTAATTTTGTATTTTATGATATTTTTTAAATGGTATTTATTCGTTTTTGCGATGAGTAGATATTTTGACACTACGAAAAACGAAATGCGCTTGAAGTCAAAATTTTTTGATCTGAACTATTTTCTTTTAATTTATTTTCATATTTTTTATTTTTGGCTGAAAGCGTATAATCAAATTGGCTCCTGGTCTAAAACTTTTTACATTGCAATATTTTTATTTAGTATTTTTTATTAAGTATTTATACGTTTTTGCGAGCTTAGCAGAAATAAACCCTTCAGGATTTAAATTCTAACGCTTTGAAAATCGAAATCCGCTCTTGGTGCTGGAAGTTTTCTGCTTGAGACTAAGTTTTAATTTAGTATTCTTTTATACTTTTAAATTTTTGTTGGCTGTATGTACATACATATACAAACGTATTGACTCATGGTCATGAACTATTCGTTTTGCAGTGTTTGTTATTTGGTATGTTTTAATTATTTATTCATTTCTGCGGTTTGAAAGCTCAGCAAAGGTGCAGTCCAAAATCGTTGTTTTAAGGTAGCATAATTGTATCTAGTATATTCATACTAAAAAAAAGCAGACAATGATGATACAAGTGGATTGCAAAATTTTACTCGACAACTCTATTTTTTTGGTAGCATAAATTTTCATATGTTATAAAATATTTTTATTTGTTTGAAACTTACTTGTATAACTTTTGTTGTTGTTGTTGGTTGGTTGATTTTTCCCCGTTTTGCAGTGCAAAAAAATTTTGCACAATTTGCGCAAATTTAAACCAAAAAGTTGATTTACTTTTTACTCTCGCACTTTTTCTGTTTTTATTTTTATTTTAATTTTATTTTTTGACAGTTCGTTGACGTTCAACAGTTAAAATTTAAAATGCAGAAGTCTGCATAAATTTTTCATGCTGCGAATGCATTTTCATTGCCTGGAATTTTTTTATTTTTATAATATAAATTTAATTAAATGAAATTTATGTAAAACTTAAAATTTTTTAACTTTTTGCTTGTTTTTGTTGCTGTTGTTGTTAGTTGCTGCTGTTGAAGTTGTGTTATTTGCATAAAGCAGTCAAGCGCACACTTAATCATTCATTCATTCATTCATTCATTCATTTGTTCATGTATTCATTCCATGCACTAGCCCGAACCGACGCAGTTCTCTTTCACTCCACTTTTTATAAGTTTTAATTTCCAATACCCTAACAAAAAGTAACTTATGGATATATAAGCTTGAGATGGAAGTATCTGAAGGTATTAAAAAGCTGACAAAGAGTATCTTATGGATATAAAGCTTGAGATGGAAGTATCTGACGGTATGATTATGAATAGGAAGCCGAAGATTGAAATCTCTAAAGCTGTTAAAAAGCTAGCAAGAGAGTATCTTATGGATATAAAACTTGAGATTGAAATCTCTAAAGCTGTTAAAAAGCTACCAAAGAGTATCTTATGGATATGAAGCTTAAGATTGAATTCTCTAAAGCTATTAGAGAGCTAGCATCTTATGGATATAAAACTTGAGATTGAAATCTCTAAAGCTGTTAAAAAGCTAGCAAGAGAGTATCTTATGGATATAAAACTTGAGATTGAAATCTCTAAGGCTGCTCAAAAGGTAGCAAAGAGTATACTTATGGATATGAAACTTGAGATTGAAATATCTAAAGATATTAAAGAGCTAGCAAAGAGTATCTTATGGATATGAAGCTTGAGATTGAAATCTCCAAAACTGTTTAGAAAGCTAGCAAAGAGTATCTTATGGATATGAAGCTTGAGATTGGCTATCTCTGAAGCTAGCAAAAAGAATCTTATGGATATAAAGCTTGAGATTGAAATCTCCAAAGCTCTTAAAAAGCTAGCAAAAAGTATCTTATGGATATAAAGCTGGAAATTGAAATCTTCAAAGCTGCTAAAAAGCTGGCAAAGAGTATATTTAGGATATAAAGCTTGAGATGGAAATATCTGAAGCTGTTAAAAACCAGGAAAAAGTATCTTATGGATATGAAGCTTGAGATTGAAATCTCCAAAGCTGTTTAAAAGCCAGCAAAGAGTATCTTATGGAAATAAAGCTTGAGTTTGAAATCTCGAAGGCTGTAAAAAGTAGCAAAGAGTATCTTATGGATATGAAGCTTGAGATTGGATTCTCCAATGCTGGCAAAGAGTATCTTATGGATATAAAGCTTGAGGTTGAAATCTCCAAAGCTCTTAAAAAGCTGGCAAAGAGTATCTTATGGATATAAAGCTTGAGTTTGAAGTCTCTAAGGCTGTAAAAAGTAGCAAAGAGTATCTTATTGATATGAAGCTTGAGATTAGATTCTCCAATGCTGGCAAAGAGTATCTTATGGATATAAAGCTTGAGATTGAAATCTCCAAAGCTCTTAAAAAGCTAGCAAAAAGTATCTTATGGATATAAAGCTGGAAATTGAAATCTTCAAAGCTGCTAAAAAGCTGGCAAAGAGTATATTTAGGATATAAAGCTTGAGATGGAAATATCTGAAGCTGTTAAAAACCAGGAAAAAGTATCTTATGGATATGAAGCTTGAGATTGAAATCTCCAAAGCTGTTTAAAAGCCAGCAAAGAGTATCTTATGGATATGAAGCTTGAGATTGGAATCTCCAAAGCTGGCAAAGAGTATCTTATGGATATAAAGCTTGAGATTGAAATCTCCAAAGCTCTTAAAAAGCTAGCAAAGAGTATCTTATGGAAATAAAGCTTGAGTTTGAAATCTCGAAGGCTGTAAAAAGGTAGCAAAGAGTATCTTATGGATATGAAGCTAAAGATTGGAATCTCCAAAGCTGGCAAAGAGTATCTTATGGATATAAAGCTTGAGATTGAAATCTCCAAAGCTGACAAAGAGTATCTTATAAATATAAAGCTTGAGATTGAAAACTCTAAAGCTCTTAAAAAGCTGGCAAAGAGTATCTTATGGATATAAAGCGTGAGATTAGAATCTCCAAAGCTGGCAAAGAGTATCTTATGGTTTTAAATCTTGAGATTGAAATCTCCAAAGCTGGCAAAGAGTATCTTATGGATATAAAGCTTGAGATTAAAATCTGTAAAGCTCTTAAAAAGCTGGCAAAGAGTATCTTATGGATATAAAGCTTGAGTTTGAAGTCTCTGAGGCTGTAAAAAGTAGCAAAGAGTATCTTATGGATATAAAGCGTGAGATTAGAATCTCCAAAGCTGGCAAAGAGTATCTTATGGTTTTAAATCTTGAGATTGAAATCTCCAAAGCTGGCAAAGAGTATCTTATGGATATAAAGCTTGAGATTAAAATCTGTAAAGCTCTTAAAAAGCTGGCAAAGAGTATCTTATGGATATAAAGCTTGAGTTTGAAGTCTCTGAGGCTGTAAAAAGTAGCAAAGAGTATCTTATGGATAGAAAGCTTGAGATTAGAATCTCCAAAGCTGGCAAAGAGTATCTTATTGTTTTAAATCTTGAGATTGAAATCTCCAAAGCTGGCAAAGAGTATCTTATGGATATGAAGCTTGGGATGGAGATATCTAAAGATATTAAAGAGCTAGCAAAAAGTATCTTATGAATATAAAACTTGAGATTGAAATCTCCAAAGCTGTTAAAAAGCCAGCAAAGAGTATCTAATGGATATGAACTTGAGATTGAAATATCTGAAGCTGTGACAACTATAGCAAAAAGTATCTTATGGATATAAAGCTTGGAATTGAAATCTTCAAAGCTGTTGAAAAGCTAGCAAGGAGTATCTTATCGACATGAAGCTTGAGATTGAAGTCTCTAAGGCTGTTAAAAAGCTAGCCAAAAGTATCTTATGGATATAAAGCTTGAGATTGAAATATCTAAAGCTATTGCGAGTTAAATGATTTAAGGAAATACTTGAAATTAAAGTAGATACTTTTGAATAATATCGAATACAAGCAAATCCTTGTAAAAATAGATTTGGCAACAATTTCTATCTCTTTATCTGCCTTTATCTAGTCCTAAATCTTAAGGCAGAGTATCTTATAGATACTTGAAGGGATATAGCACATTTTAAACTACTATTTTAGGTCTGACAGCGTCTTAAAGTATAAATTTTGTTTTTGGGAGTTATAAGAGTATTTTACTCAAAGTAAAAAGAAAATAGTATCTTATAGATACTTTTTATAAAACAGCATAATGCGCACTACTCTATAGCTGCTTTAATATAATTAGCTGCTGTCATATCATATTGTCTTTAAAGCTTAAGACTTTTAAGGCAAAGTATCTTACAGATACTTTTGGGCATATAACATGTTTCGCACTACTGTTTGGGCTTAATGGCGTTTTAAAACATATATTTTTTGGGAATAATAAGAGTATTTTGCTAATGTAAAACGAAAATAGTATCTTATAGATACTTTTCAGAAAACAACATAAGTTGAGTAAGTCTTTTTAGTAAAAGATACTAAACAGTCGTTCCTGTTCAGACTACAAATGTTGCTGGCAAGTGCATTTAAACTTCGTTGCAAACTACAAAATTTTCTTTTCTTTTTTTGTATGTATCTATAGACTTATAAAATGAAGCTGAAATTTATTCGAGCGCACAATGCATTTAAATTAAACCGACAATGCAAAACAAATTGCAAATGTTTAAGTTTGTTTTAAGCACACATACACACATATGTTGCACTCAACACACACACACACAGATACAATTAAACACACACACACATAGTTACTCTGTCATACTGTTATTTATGCTATGTTGCATTTTCGCGCGTTTTGCTGGCGATTTTTACCGCATGCCGTTAATGCGACCCTAACTTGGTTGCTGCAGCAAATGATTATGGTTGTTGCTCTACCTCTCTACATCTCGCCACACCTCTTAATATTTTCTCAGCCTCTTCTATTTGATTTACAGTTAACACGCATACCACTGCCCAACCACATTAACAACTATGGAGCCAACTATATATATGCATATAAACTATATATATATACTATAAAAAAAAGTGTTACAAGTGGAAATGATCAAGGCAGCTGTTCTTATAGCGTATACGAGATACAACCATAAGATGCAATCCATGCATCTATTTTGGTATATGTTATATGCCATAAACTTGCTTGATCCCCTGCCTTATGCCCCATGTGGCGGTGGCAAAAGATACACTCAAGTGTTTGTCACATTAAGGGAAATTGATTTTGCTAATGATTTAGTTGGGTCGTTGGTCATTATAACTTTAACAGCTGAGGCGGACGGATTCTCTTCAGCGAGTGTTCTTGAGAGGGGATCAGCCTCTGAAAATTAACTGCCTATGAAAATGTTATGAGCGGCTGTCATTTCATTTGGCTTTATATGTAATCTTTAAAGCGCAGTAAATTATGCATCTGCAAGATACTTTTGCAGGAAATCTCACTTGTGGCACTACATTTAAGCTTCCTTAATAAAATTAGCTGCTGTCATAGCAGCATGTTGTCTTTACAGCATGTGCCTAAAAGATACTTTTAAGGCAGAGTATCTTACAGATACTTTTGGGCATATTTTGAACTACTATTTTTGGCCTGATAGCATCTTAAAACAGATATTTTTTGTTTTTGGAAATAATAAAAGTATCTTGCGTAGAGTAAAAAGAAAGTAGTATCTTGCAGATACTTTTTAGAAAACAGCATAATGTTCACTACCATGTGCCTAAAAGAGACTTTTAAGGCAGAGTATCTTATAGATACTTTTAAGCATATAACATATTTTGAACTACTATAGTAGGCCTGATAGTATCTTAAAGTGTAAATTTTGCTTTTGGCAGTTATAAAAGTTTCTTGCTTATAGTAAAAAACAAAAGTAGTATCTTATAGATACTTTTTATAAAACAGCATATTGTGCACTATCCTATAGCTTCTTTAATATAATTAGCTGCTGTTATATCCACATGTTGTTTTTCAAGCATGTGCCTAAAAGAGACTTATAAGGAAGAGTATCTTACAGATACGTGCAGATACTTTTAAGCATATAGCATATTTTGAACTACTATTTTAGGCCTGATAGTGTCTTAAAGTATAAATTTACCTTTTGGGAGCTATAAAAGTATCTTGGTTATAGTAAAAAGAAAGTAGTATCTTATAGATACTTTTCAGAAAACAATATATTGTGCACTACTGTTTTGTAATCTTCAAAAAGGAATTAGTATCTTATAGATTCTTTGCAGAAAACAATATATTATGCACTACTGTTGTGTAATCTTCAAGCATTTGAAAGTTGTAAAAGTATCTTACAGATTCGTTTACGAAATCCGCATATGATGCACTATTTTGTTAATCTCGATTGAATCTTAAAGCATTTAGCAGCTATAAAAGTATCTTAAAGATGCAAAATCTCAAAAAAGTATCATATTTGTTTTCTGGAATAATAAAAGTATCTTTCTTATAGAAAAAAGGTTGTAGTATCTTATAGATTCTTTGCAGAAAACAATATATGATGCACTACTGTTCTGTAATCTTCAAGCATTTGAAAGTTGTAAAAGTATCTTACAGATTCTTTTACGAAATCAGCATAATATTTAATCTGAAAGCATCTAGCAGTTATAAAAGTATCTTAAAAATGCCATACCTCATAAGTAGTAACTTAAAGAAGCAAAATCATATAAGTAGTATCTTAAGGATACCATATTTTAAAAAAGCATTTTAAAGGTACAATATCTCAAAGAACGTATCTTAAAGATACAAATTATTACAGACCGTCAGCATATTATGCACTTCTGTGTTTAACTTGATTAAATCTTAATGCATCTAGCAGTTTTGAAAGTATCTTAGAGATACAAAATCTCATGAATAGTAGCTTGAAGATTTAAATTCTTATAAATAGTATCTTAAAGTTACAATATTTTAAAAAAGTATCTTAAAGACACAATATTTTAAAAAAGTATCATACAGATACAATATGTTAAAAAAGTATCTTAAAGATACATATTCTTAGAGATTGTACGCATATTATGCACTACTGTGGTTATCTCGATTAAAGATTAAAGTATCTTAATGATGCAATCTCTCATAAGTAGTAACTTAATGATACAAAATCATATAAGTAGTATCTTAAGGATATAATATTTTAAAAAAGTATCTTTAAGATACAAATTCTTACAGACCGTCAGCATATTATGCAATACTGTGGCTATCACGATCAAATCTTGAAGCATCTAGCAGCTATAAAAGTATCTTAAAGATGCTATATCTTATAAACAGTAACTTAAAGATACAGCATCTTATTAATGATACAATATTTAAAAAAAAAAGTATCTTAAAGATAGAATATCTTAAAAAATACGCTTGATAGCATCTTATTTTGTTTTCGGGAATAATAAAAGTATCTTTTTTTATAGTAAAAAGGTAGTAGTATGGTATAGATACTTTTCAGAAATCAATATATTGTACACAACTGTTCTTTAATCTTCAAGCGTTTGAAAGTTGTAAAAGTATCATATGGATTTTTTGTAATTCTTTCTTGTAAAAGTATCTTTCAGATTCTTTTGCGAAATCAGCATATTATGCCCTACTGTGTTAATCATGATTAAATCTTAAATCATCTAGCAGTTATAAAAGTATCTTAAAGATGCAATATATCATAAGTAGTAATATAAAGATACAATTTCCTGAAAAAGTATCTTAAATATACAATATCTTCAAATAGAATCTAAAAGGTACAAATTCTTACAGATAATTTTAAGGAAGTGGCACATATTGCAACCATTATACAATCTTTATCGCATGTATCTCAAAGATACTTTTAAGGCATGTATCTTTGCACAGTTAACAGTTTCGATTGAATTTTAAGGTATATAATATTGCATTTGTTAGTTTCGGGAGCGGGATCAGGATACAATATCTTAACGATGCAATATCTAAAAAAGTATCTCAAAGATACAATATCTAATAAGTAGTATCTTAACGATACAATATCTAAAAAAGTATATCAAAGATACAATGTCTTATGAGTAGTATTTTAAAGATTCAATTTCTTATAAAAAAAAGTATCTCAAAGATACAATTTCTTCCACATACTTTTTGTAAAGTAGAACACATCGCAACCACTATATAAACTTTATCGCATGCATCAGATCGAGGCTTTTAAGATATCTATCTTAAGAGAATAGCATAGCTAAGAGTTTCGATATCGATTGAATTTTAAGGTATATTCTATTGCATTTGGGAGTTTTGGGTTCAAGATCAAGCAGATGAACAACACAGTTTATTAATTTCTTTAACTTGATAAAGTTAGTAGATTCTGCCTGGTAATACCAAAAGTTACCAATTATGCAAGTATCTTTCTCAAGCTACTAATTTATTTACAGAATATTTAGAGAATTAACGCCTGCTACTTCTTTTGAGCTCCAAAAACGTGTGCAAAGAATGTTGGCAAAGTCAAAATAATTCGAGATAAAAAGTTATTAAAGTTATTTCACTAATAGACGCAACCGGGAAATCCCCAAAGTTCCCAACATTATTATTATTATTAAAACACATATTCAATACTCTTTTAGATTTCTTCATTTTTCATTCAATAAAAAAACTTAACAACAAAGTTAAGCGTGAAGAGCTGTTGATATATAATTAGAATAGACAGCTCCAAAAACTAGTTCTCGCTCTCTTGAGGTAGAAACAATTTAATAAATCATTGTAGCATAACATCTGTATCTATAAACATGTATCTAGATATATGTCTTTAACCAAAAAATTAGACTGGCTAATGAGGTTTACTCTTCTCTCTTTACACACTATTAAACTTAACTTTATCAATCTCAAGAGTATAGCAAATTTTTTTGCGGCTGCTGCTTTTGATCTTCATTCTGCTGCCAACACCTTATATACTATGTATATATATATGTACTTGGTATGAACACATACATACGTATGATTGTTGTGCGTTTAAATCTAAGCTGACTCAACCAAAGACTAAATACAAAACAATTTCAATGGAAAAGATGTCTACGAATGAGCTAAGTGAGTCAGAGATACATCTCGGCTAGGTGGCGGTCTGTCTGTCTGTCTGACGTTCTGTCGATCTCTTAGTTGGATCAATGTGCTGCCAAAACTGGCTGCGAATCATAAGCACATAGTAAAGATACATATAAACATACTTTTTTCAGTTTGTTTTCGCTTAATGTCAAAGCTATGAGCACATATAAGTACCAGATACAGTGTGTTAGAAAAGTCTACGTCTGTCTCTATGTAAAATGTAAGAAGCTTAACATAAATTACTCCTAAAGATCCAAATGTTTCTTTTTTTCCTGATTCTTGACTAATATTATAATATGAGAAATTATAGCAAATCCATTAATATATAAACTTCAGGGTGTCCAAAAAATCAAAATAAATGTTGATATAAAATTGGATTGTCCCTCCAGTGTATCGCATGAGAATCTATAACATTCTTTCTCGTAAAAAAAAAGCAAAATGTTCTTGATTTACGAACGCTTGAAAAAATATTCTCAGTCTAACTCTAATTCCGCTTATTTTTGTCCGATTTTGTTCAGATGGAAATATTAAAAGATGTGGCCAAAAACCGCGAAAAACTACTGCGGGGGATTGGGGAAAGATATTAACATGATTCAACAAACTTCATCTTCTGAGGAAATATGCGCATCAGCTGGTAAAGTTTGGTGTCTCTAGTTCTTCTAGTCTCGAAGATCAAGGCGTTCATACGGACGGACGGACGAACATGGCTCATTCGCTACCCGAGTTTATGATAAACATTTTGATATAAAGTACTTGGGTTCTGCCACGCCTCCATTGCGCAAATCTAGTATACCTATAGGTACAGGGTATAAAAACTAAGTGCCTCTCCGTATGTGGCATAAGATTCTATAAGCTAATTTTTCTTGATTTAAGAACGCTTGGAATATTCTTAGTCTTAAAAATACTCTAATTCCGCTTATTTTTGTTTTCAGAACGAAATTCCTTTCATGCTTGAATGACATTTTTTCCACATACCAATCCCATATAAAAAATCTTTTTGATAATCATTCCAAAAAAAAATATTTGGAATATTTGGTAACAACATCTAAACCTTTGAAAGTTTTGCATTTACTTGCTGAAGATGCCTTTTCAGTAACAACTGAAATATTCCATGGAGAGCTAAAAAAAAAAGCTACCAATTTTCTACTTCCCATTTGGATCATAATCTTAATAATATAAAAAAATCTCTTTCGAAGAGAAAATATCGGGAATATTTGTTAACCAAATCTAGAACTCTAAAAGTTTTGCATTTACTTGCTGAAGATGTCTTTTCAGTATCAACTGAAATATTCCATGGAGAGCTAAAAAAAGCTACCAATTTTCTACTTCCCATTTGGATCATAATCTTAATAATTTGAAAAAATCTCTTTCGTAGAGAAAATATCTGGAATATTTGTTAACCAAATCTAGAACTCTAAAAGTTTTGCAATTACCTCCAAAGATATCTTCAGTAACAATTGAAAAATTCCATATACATATATAATTCCCTGACAGAACCCTGGAAGGGGCAAGGGGATCTGTATTCCATGGAGCGCTAAAAAAAGAAGCCCCAAAGTATTTGCTGCCGTCTGAGAGATAGCAACTGACCCAAAGCTCTTAGTTTCTACTATCAGACATGGTCTAATGGATCGTTATCAGCATAAAAATATGAAGAACATAAGTAAATAAAAATTATCGGTAGATAAGCTTTCAACATATATCCAGAAAGATAGCGCGACAAAACGCAATGCTGAAGTTATTAAGAGTACTTTTGGTCACATTAAAGCTTAATACAATCCATTTGAATCCTTGGATTCAGGTAGGGCGGTAGAAGTGCTTGTCTTCGGACACACCCAGGCATACGAAAGGCCCTTGAGTTAGTCCTTTCTCTCCTATATCCTCTTTGAACCAATCTATCGATTTAATAAACAAATTAATCTTAATTATTCTGATTCCTGCGAATTCAGTAATATTCCCAATAGTTTCGGAACCCAGTGTATTCAGTCTCCTCCTCCTGCATAGTGCCATGCATCCCCACACAGGAGGTGCTCGACTGTTTCCATCTCCCCAACCTCCTGACCGCTTCTACAGTAGTCAAAATACCAATAAGACAATGCCCAGTAAGAGCCCCTATCGTAGATCTTAGGTCTAGTCTCTTGAGTTTTAAAAGATGCTTGATCCTATTCAAGCTCCATTACGGCCAAGTTTTTTACTACTAAGACAGGGTTCAGTTTACTCCCATCTATAGATTGCATCATTAATAATAACATGACATGGATAGAGTCTCAAGACCGAAAGTCTCTAAGAGAAGTAATAGAAATAAAAGTCCTAGAGATACAACATTTTGTTATCTGGATGCGTAGAGTTCAATCTGATAAATGGCTCACATTGATTCAATATCGATTTATTTGTATTATTATTATCAATATCGAATTATTGTTATTAAAATCCATTCGAATCTTTCGAAGAAACAGGACATGGATAGAGCCTCAAAACTCAAAGCCTCTACAAGTAGGAATAGAAGTAAAAGCACTTGAGATACCAAATTTTTTATCAAGATTCGTAGCATTCGAACTGATAAACATCTCACATCGATTCAATATCGATCTATTATTATTAAAATCCATTCGAATCCTTGAAGGAAACATGGCATGGATAGAGCCAGAAGATGAAAGCGCTTGGGCTACAAATTTTTTAATCATGATGCGTACCGTTCAAACTGATAAATATCTCACATCGATTCTATATAAATTTAATATAATTATTATTAGAAGAAAGTATATAAATTTTACTACTACTATGAATTCTGGACTCCTAAGTGGAGCATAGAGCCCTCTCGGGGATTGCCACTTTGTCGTGGTTAGAGGACTCATTGGAGGCGATGAATCCAAGAGCGATGCCGGCGGTAGCATAGCTATCGGTAGCGCCACCTATGCCGGTAAGATCGAGGGAGACTCCTGAAGCTAAGAGCAGTCTAAACAAACTCTGATGCCTTTTTGGCCAAATTGCCATCAGGAAAGCGTCTGTTTTCCCATATCAGGGGCGACTTCTAACTAAAGAATCTTTGAACCCATCAATCATTGATTCTCATAAAAGATGTCAGAATAACATGGAACAAAACAATAATGGAAACATTTTTTCAAGGGAACCCAACAATTATTGGTCAATCCCAGAACAGAGGATTTGGAGATGCTAATTTCACGTTATAAAGACAACACGATGAATGCAACCTTAAATTTTAGACTCTAAATATTTGGTGGGGTCATTTTTAAACATCCAACAACTTTTACTTATTACTCAAACTTTTGCCCTTCCATAACTCTCTGTTGGCAATATTTCATAATTTGCTTTTTGAAGCTTTTCTACATTCAATTTTTTTAAAAAGTGTTTCAATAATTTCTTGCCTCACTGTAGTTGGTCCAGCAGCAGCAAAAAATCTCTGCAAATGAAGTAACATTTTAAAAACCAACATAAAAACCAAAACAACTTTGCTTAGGGGCATAAAATTTGTTTGTTTCCTTTTTTCTTTTATTTACTTGCATTATTGCAAAAATTCACGAAAAATAAACAAAAACAAATGCCGCTAAAGCAACAACAACAGCAACAGCAGCGCAGCAGCTACAACAACATTGAGCCAGAGCAGTGCAGAGCGATGCCAACGGCAAATACGTTGCGTTCCCGTTTTAACTTTATTTTTGTTTTTGATTAATTTATGTTTTGCTTTTGTTTGTGTTGTTGTTGTCAGCCAAAAACAAATAAAACTCACAAACACACACACACAAACACACGCACACTTGGCACAATTTGTAACTGTATGTCGCACTGCATTAAACAAAAAAACAACAACAAACTCAAATAAACATTTAACAAAAATAAAATATGTTATAAACGCAATTGCTGTTGTTTTTTATTTTTTTTTGTATTTTGTTTCTTATTAATTTCTGTTTGCTTTGCACACACAGCTTTTTTTTATTTTTTCTCTTTTAATTTTTTTTTGATCGACTTCCACACGCTCGCACACACACAAACGCAAACACAATGCCGCGTCTCACACAAGAAAAAAAAAAACAACAAAAGCACAGAGCAAAACAAAAACAAACCGCGTGCCGCTTACAAAATTATTACGTCCGTCGCTTGTGGAACGCAAAATACGTTTGCCAGCCATGCGCGGCGCGTCGCAGCCGGCAAGTTGACGGCGTTGTTTCGGCGCAGCCGAGCAGCCCGCACGAAGGCAGTTCGGCAGTTTACGTTTACACTGCGCTCCGGCAGCGCTCACGCAGCAGCGGCAGCAACAACGACGTCGTCTCGTAATATTACAGAAACTTGTGGAAGCTTGCTCTCGCTGTGGCAGCAGCAGCGCTGTCACGCTGACTGCAACTGAGATGCTGTGCCCTGTTTGTTTTTGTTGTTTGCTGCGCTTTTCAAATGCATGCGAGTAAATTGTGCAAATCGCATGCGTTTTTATTTTTATTTCTTCTTTGACAGCGACGGCGGCAGCGACAGCGCAGATCGTTGGCGTTGATAGCCGTCGCCGTCGCTGTCGATGCCGCTGCCCAACGCATTGCGGTCGACTTCAAAATTAGCAACAACAAAAAGAACAAACAAAAATGCGCTTTGTTTTAGGCGCGCGCACACACACAGGCACACGAACATGCACTTACAGTGCATTGAAAAAGTTTAGCCACAGCGATTTTTTGAAAGATTACAAATTGCAATCATTTTGAAGCAGTTTTCTTTTATTTTTTGATGGATAAGTAATTTCCATTGTGAATGTTAGTATAAAATCGAATTTATAAAAATATTTTGGTAAAAATTATATTACATTTAAAATAATTAGACAAAAAAGAAATTGGGTTGATTTGCATAAAGTAACGTAAAAAAATACAAGCATAAAATAGCTGAATACTAAAATTATTGTAAATTTTATTATTGTTCTAGTAACAAATTTTAGTATTAAACTAATTAAGTATTAGTAAGCTTAGTAATCGATGTTTAAGTGATAATGGATTAAGCAATATCGTCATCGATATAAGTTATTGTGAATTTTTAAATTAAGGTGAAATACGCCAACAAAATGAAACTCTCTTTCCGATTCCGTAAGGCAAGTAGCAAGTTGGTTTTTGTTTAGCTGAGATCTCAATTCCGGCCTGGACTTAGGATTTGCGTAAACCACATCCTTAAAAGGAATTTGCGTTCAGAGCAAATCATCATAAAATATATTTTTATTTAGAAGTAGTTTAGGATTTAAAATTTTTAAATTCTTTTTTTATGAAGATGCAAAATATACTTCCTGAACCAGATCATAAAATAAGAAATTCTTTTTTAGAAGTAGTTTAGAATGTATAATTATACCCTGTACCGTATGGTACAAAGGGTATATTAAGTTTGTGCAAGCCGAAAATATATATAACATATAGAAGGAGACGTCGGAGACACCCCAAAGTTACCTAAAATATGATCAGGGTGAATAGAGAAGTCGATATACCCATGTCCGTCTGTCCGTCCGTCCGTGTGAACGCCTAGATCTCAGAGATGGTAAGAACTAGAGTTACCAAACTTTCACATTAGATCCCATATTATTCCATAGGAGGCAAGTTTATTTTATTTTTTTGATATCGGGGTTAAATTATATGGCTCCCATAGGGGTGTTTGAGACGACCTCGACAAAAAAAAAAGCGTTTTAGATGAATAATTCGTTTGTTTATAAAGATATCGTAACCAAATTTGGTATTCGAAAGTTTTTTAGAGTTCCCAAACACTGTATCAAATTTGATCGAAATCGGTTGACTATATCATATAGCTCCCATAGGACCGATCGGCCAAAATAACTTTTTTAAAGAAAAATTCGCTATATTTCGTTTTTTAATAAAGATATCGTAACCAAATTTGGCGTTTGGAAATTTTTTAGACCACTTAAGCAATGTGCCAAATTTAAACAAAATCGGTTGATTATATCATATAGCTCCCATAAGTCCGACCTTCCAAAAAATCGATTTTTTAATAAAATTTGCTGTGTTTCGTTTGTTTGTTAAGATATTGGGACCAAATTTGACATTCGTGAGTATTTTATAGTTCCCAAGCACTGTACTAAATTTAATCCAAATCGTTTGACTAGATCATATAGCTCCCATAGGACCAATCGGTCCAAAAACACGTTTTTTATACAAAATTCGATGTGTTTCGTTTGTTTGTAAAGATATTTGAAATAAATTTGGCATTGATATCTTTTTCAAGGTATTTAAGCACTGTGTCAAATTTTATTGAAATCGGTTGACTATATCATATAGCTCCCATAGGAACGATCGGTCAAAAACAAATTTTTTGCTTAAAAATTCTTCTGTTTTTGGTTTTTTGTGAAGAAATCGGACTTTATTACAAGCTAGTGGTACAGGGTATCCTAAAGTCGTCCGCGCCCGACTTTACGTCCGCCATTTTTTTTTATGAAGATGCCAAGTTCTTCCTGAACCAGATCATAAAAAAGATATTCTTATTTAGAAGTAGTCTAGAATTAATAATTCAAAAATTTGTCTTGTTTTTTTATGAAAATGCAAAATATTCTTCCTGAATCAATATTTGTTCAAATAGCGTTTTAATCAAGAAATTTTTTACCCAATATAAGTTTTATGTGGCCACTAAAGACATTATTCAGTTGTTTAAAATTATATATAAATCATAATGAGTTATAGTCAATTTATTATTTGCCGAAAAGTTTTTACCGATAAATAGACAGTTTATGTATTTTCATCTGTTCGCTTCTAACTTCTAAGCCGCCTATAATAATTTGACAAATCGACATATCATTGACAATTCTTAATCGTCCATTGACTATAGACTATATGACAACGCATTTAATTAAATATGGCCAGCTCTGAGGCACATAGAATCAAGTCAATCATCGAGAAATATCAAAAAAGTGACCTATATCACTTATTTTTGCCGATATATATATATAGTTGGCTGTTGCTCGCGCCTTTCTTTTGATGTATAGAAAGAAATCAAAATAATTATTCGAAAATGTCAAATATTCTTTTAGAATTTTGTGCATTCTTAAAATCCTACTCAGAAAACGTTGAAATAACAAGAACTATACTTATCATGTCAGCTCAACTAGTGTTCTGAATATTCCATTAGAGAACACCGATAACAAAATTTGGCAGACATTGTCATTAAAATTAAGCAATTTGTCAAACGTCTAGACAAGTGACAAGGCACAGTGGCTGACATACAATAACCAGATATGCTAATTTGTCAACTAATTTACGATGAAGTAAAATTAAGAAATGCTATGGGATATTACAAGTCCTTTATGAAAGTGATAACAAAATCTTAAGTAAACGACTTTGAGAACATTTTCAAGATATTTTCAAAAATTTAATGGCGGCGTATATAAATATTTTTTGCTAAACTAGAAAAGTGCTGATGCCATATTTATTTGCATGATAATACGAACTTCAACTTAATTGTGTATGAGATCTGGTCTCTCTAATCTCTAATTTGCGCTAGATTAATCATTTGGGCCACTGTGCAACTAAGCGAAAAATTCTTTTTAACTTGTGCGGGAAAGCACATCTATGAAAAATTTGTCACAATTGTTAATAATGACATAAGCCAGCATTTGTTTAGAGCCCTACGTTTCGGGAACCTATTTAACCCAGTATTTGCTAAAAAAAAATAATAAAAAAAAACTTCCCAATACATTCATTATTGTGAAATAACTTAAATCTTTTATGTAAACAATTTATAAGTCAATTAATTACCAAAATGGTAATCTGTCAAACCCTGGATAGGTAGTTAAAGTCGATGAAGTTGACACTGCTTCATAAACAATAAATTAATGAATCGTTAAGCAATATCTTTTATGGTCACAATAATTGGAAAAAACCATATTTGGAGAAAATAATATTTAAATACCCGCAGAAAAGTTTTTTCTTGAAAAAACATTTCCGTGTCTAATTAATCAAATTTAATAATTTATTTTTTCAATTTAATTTAAATCTGTGCCAAAAATAATCAGTAAATTGTAGAAACTTAATTAAATAATAACAGCAACTAGACTGGGTGGGTAAAAACGCGCCACTTTCGATATTATTGCATTTCTGAGGCATTTTACTCTAGGTTGGGGCAAAACGCGCCATACCGGATACCGGTTTATTGCTGAAAAAGTGGAAAACATGCAACGAGAGATTAAATTGGCAATTTTATACAGATTTTTTTTTTTTAAAACTACAAATTTCATGAGTTTGTGACTTAACGGTGCGGATGAATTTCTTTTGGCTTGTTTGCTCTGTTTCTCCTGTGCCAGGCTCAAGGTAGGTAAAGAAAAAAAGCGTGGAGCATTTTGTCCCATGGGCACATTTTCAAGTCGGTAATATGTGGCTCGAAAGAGAGCTAAATCTTCGTCATACCGAACTGATTGCTTTAAAAACTCATTTTCAATAAACTCCGCTAAAAATATTGACCAAAATACGATATTCCCTTTCACCGAAATATTTATGAAACGGTGCTTAAAACACACTTCCTTTAATAAATCACAAAACGTCCAAACGAAATGCTCTTGCAGATGTATGAAAAAAATTTCAGGCCTTCAGCGATTTCCGTCGGGACGGTAAGCCATGAATATTTTCCAAGTGGTGCGTTTTGGATCGCCCACCCACTCCTACAATAAACAATTTTATTTCATAATTACTATAAAATTATTAGTAACGAAAAAGAGTAAATTCTGATTTAAATTAATTAGATGGGATGAAGGACATAAAATCTTTTTGGTCTTCTAGAAGTTCCACTTTTATACTTTAAAAAGTTTTTATAAACTAAGACCCTCTATTCACCAATTAACAACAAGTTTTAAAACGAACGCGTTTCCTATATGTCTGTAAGTACTCACAATGACACTATTGCTCATCTGCGAGAGAGAAAAGCTTAGCTGCTGGTTAATAAAATTTAAACAATTAAATTTTTTTAAATAAAAATAATATCTTTCAAAAAACAAAACTATTTGCTTCATGTTTTCACCAGCTCAAAATTCTATTAACAATACACCCAAGAAATAGCCAAATAACGAAACAAATACACTTGCTGTGCATAAACTTAATTGCTGCACTGTATCCATATGCAGATGCTCTCACACACACACACATATGCATAAGCTTAACTGCACTGTGCAGTGACCGCGGGACACATTAAAATGCGTTTTGTTGTTGCTTTTGTCGGCATAAAAATTACAAGCGGGGGCAGCCATTAAACTGAAACAGAAACATATGCAAACAGCAACAACTACAACAACAACTACAATACGAATGCAAAGAATAAAACAAAACAAAAATCAACAACACGAAACAAAATCCCCAAATAAAGACAACTCGTTGTTGTTGTTGTTGCTGCTGGCCAAAAAGCTCAACGAAGCATGCGAGCGCTCTCTCGCTGCTTCTATGCAAAAGCAAGAGAGCGCGGCAGAGCGCTAAGATCACTAAACAAAAGGTGCGGGTGGGGGATATAGCCCAGAGAGATTATGCCAAGGAAGTGGAACGTGTGTGGTTGAGACAGTGTGTGCTTAAGTAGCGTGCACATATGTGTGTGTGGCTTAGTTTCTTATTGTTATTTGTGGCTGCGCAGCATTGTCTTGACAACAACTTGCTTGTGGGGGAGTGGGAGTGGGAGAGCGACTAAGCCACTGAGCGGCTAAACGTCAAAAGCTGCGCTCAAGTATTACGTATGTGTGCGTGTGTATTTGTGTGTTTTTACGTTTTGTTTGTTTGCTTGTTCCCCTTTGTTCTGGCTTTTTATTGTTGTTTGCCTTGTGGTATTCTTTTACATGGCGGCCTCGACCAACTGATCAATAGCGTTCAGCTTTAAACAGCTGTTGCTCATCTGCTAAGTAACCTGCGACAGCTGAGCGTGATGTTAAGGGTATTCATTGGTTTTGAGCAGTTGTTGTAAGGTTTTGGTGCAAATATGTAGACGTTCCTGGGGAGGATGGAGCCGTTGCATACTAATGCGTAAAATTTCTGATCGCCATTCATTTGGGAGTGGCCAGAAATGATTCTTTTGCTGCACAGTTCAAGCAGCTCACAAACTTCCGACTCTCAGTCAGGTATCCTCTGGGTAAACTCCTAAACAACCATTCTGAGGGCTAGCAAATTGTGAGAAGGCGTACTCAAAATGAGCGGCTACAAAAGGCTTCTGTTCTCCAGGTTTGGGGAGGCCTATTTAAAAGTGACCTGTCACTGCAAGCAGAGTTGTCAGGACTGACTTTGAGCTTATAACTTACTGTCAGCACCCTGCTCCCTGACATACATATTTCTTTATAAACATGAGAGTAAACCTGAGGAATATTCATTCTTCAAGAAGTGTCCGTGTCCCTGTGGCTAATCCAGCTGCTTCGGCAGCATGCACAACGAATTTGAAGGTGCAAACCTCATGTTTTAGAAATAACAATATATTGGATACCATAAAGCTCCTGGGGTGCTGATGTCTCCGACGATATCCTATTATCGGCCTTGATAAAGATACGAGCAGCTCTCATTTTTTAGGCCATTCCAACATACTTGGTCGAAGGGTTAAAGAAAGTACGCAAGCGGGCGTCTGTCTCGGATCGAACGGCTCGCTCTACAAACGTGTTATGCGTACCATCCTTGGCCTCATCCACGCATCGACTTTACCACCAATCAATGTTCAAGCACGGAAAGTAACAACAATGGAAACGCTACTCCAAGAGGTTATCGTCTTAATACGAGAAATCGTCCCGCTACGGCAGCTGGCACAAGGAACTCGAAGACATCAGAATGAAACCAACACCACACAAAGGTAACGAACTCAAAGATCTAACATCGGTATTGAAGAAAATCAGCAATTTGCAACATGGAACATACGCACACTATTTGAAACTGGCAAACTAGAACTGAAGCGCGAAATGGAACGCTTCAGACTCGACTTGGTTGCAATACAGGAAACTAGATGGACAGGACCAGACCAAATAACAGGAGAAACTTTAACATTTCTTTACTCCTGGCGCTCTGATGGTAATGAACATAGTAGGGGTTTCCTTATTTCGAAAAAGATAGCAAAAGGTATGCTAGTTTCGTAACCCCAGAAGCGAGCGGATTATAGCGAAAAAAGTAAATACAAGAGCTCTAAAGATGATTCTCATTAACGTTTATGCTCCAACAGAAATTCAGTTCACTGACATGAAAGACGAATTCTACGACGAACTCAGCAGCTGGATAAACGGCAATGTACGAAATGAGGACATCATGATGGTCCTTCAGTCTAGAACGATACATTGGAAAGCATGACAGGAACTTCGTTGGAAACCTCAGGGGAGAGGTCGTCGCGTTGGTCCGCCAACAAAGACACGGAGAAGTTCTATTGATCATGAACTACAAGCCGGCAGCTACTCATGGAATGATATCTGCCGTGAATTCCGTAATATAGTTCGCTACAAGAGGATGGTCGAGGTTCTTTGCTCCACTAGGAGTCGAGGATGACAGAAGACTTCGTTGGAACCATCAGGGGAGAGGTCGTCGCGTTGATCCACCATCAAAAACACGGAGATGATCTGTTGATCATGAACTACAAGCCGGCAGCTACTCATGGAATGATATCTTCCATGAATTCCGTAATACAGTTCCCTACAAGAGAATGGTCGAGGCCCAATGCTCCACTGGGAGTCGAGGATGACAGAAGCGACTGGACGTCGTATCGCAAATCAGAGAGACAGTTAGTGCTCTGGCGGAAAGAGAATGGAACATGTTGCCCTGTTGCCTTGTTGTCGCATCTCCCGAGCACTCTGGCCGAGATATGATCCAAAGCTAACATCTGAACTCCTGCGCTTCCATAAGAACTAGGATAGTGGTAGGTGTTGTTGTTATCATAGACAATATGGCTGAGAGGTTTCACGTTGCCCATCACGATTTCTGCCGCAGCTGCGGATATAAGGAAGAGACAGAAAGCATTCAACACCTGCAATGCGACTGCCCAGTGCTTCTTAGAAGACGAACCCAGTTTCTGGGTAAACCATTCTTTGAGGATCTCGGTAGTCTAGCCTTTGTGGCCATAGCGGATCTGGCTGCTTTCGTCCAATCCTCAAAATGGTTAGGCGATTAGGGATGTACGATAATTTTTGATCTTCCTCCACAAGCTCTTAAGCTTTCTCTATCTGCGAATTCGTTTAGCAAAGAGTTACTAAATAGACTGAAAAATTATTGCCCACAAAGTTAAATAAATAAACATAAACTATTTCTAGCAGGTGTCAAAATTTAGTAGCCATATCTCCCACACATACCAAACACCTGCTCGAAATAACTCCTAATCTCAAGAGTTGGTCCTAAACAAAAGCCTCAACAGTGGATTGAGCTCCATAACGCAGTTTGGTATAAATCAAAATTAATGCCACACAATTATTAATTAAAGTAATTAATGTGCCTAGAGGGTTTAGTACAAGGGTAGCCTGAGCATAACTGACATGGGTCACAATAGAGCTCGGCCTTAACCCCTCGCCCTGTACCCATTAAAATGCCTAAACAAATGTGTAATAATTTCTTGGCAATGCCGTGCAACATGTGCCTACAATTGCAATGCAGCAAACTGCCCGACTCCCAGTCCCAGACCTTTCCAAAATTGAAAAACTATTGACAATATAAACTGACTTAGTGCCTAGGAAGGAACAGAGAGGGTTTTCACAGTTCAGAGATAGGACTTTACCCTTGTGGTTGGAATTATCATCAGCATGCGATAAATATTTATATGGAAATGTAATGACTATGTATGCGTGAGTGTGCGTGTGTGTGTGTGTGTGTGCGTCGCGCAATTAATGTCACCACATCCTTTGGGTCTTATTAATGTCCTTGGCCAGGCCGGGAGCGGGAGGCAGCATAGTCCGAACACATACATATATATAGAGTATATGGTATATGGGGGAGGGGTTGGCCCATTAATGTCTCACAACCCACCGCCGCCCCGGTAAAAACAATTAATTTTCCCATAATACAATTTATATCGGTTTTTGGTTTGGTTTCGGTTCAGCTTGGTTTTCGCCTCATTGGTCTCCGTCTGTCTGGTTTGGTTTGTTTCTGGCACTGCTCCGCTTTTTCGGTTTGCCACATAATGTGCATATTTCTGGTTCTGGTTCGGGTTCGGGTTCTGTTCTTCTCTCTGTTGCTATTTTAATGCGGCAAATGATTAATTATAAACCAACAGCAACAATTTGAAAACAATAACAACAAAGGAAACAAAACCAGAGAAATTTTGTCAACGCATACTAAACGATGAAATATATGACATTATCGTATAATCGCTTAAAGGGAATTTGTTGGACCCAAGGGCTAAGTTCTTACAGTCGCTTTAAGCTTGGTATGCGTTGTGTGGATGCTCATTAAAGTTGGCTTTGAGTATAAATTACAGAGATTTTTGCTTCCCAAATGATACATAATAATCGGTAATATGAATGAGAGTTTCCTATAATCGTTTAAAGAGCATATTGTATAGGCATTTTTTTGGGTGTATTGAATAAGTTCTGCTTGTGAATATGCCTATTAAAATGAAGTTTAGGTATAAATTGCAACAAATTTGGCTATATAATCGCTTAAAGGGAATTTGTTGTTGCCGCTTTATGCTTGGTATGCGTTGTGTGGCTGCTCATTAAAGTTAACTTTCAGTATAATTTACAGAGATTTTAGCTTACCAACTGAAACTTTATCGGTAATATATTTATATGATTGTTTCGTATAATCGCTTTAGAGCATATTGCGTTGGAATTTTTTTTTGGAGTATTGAATAAGTTCTGCTTGTGGATTTGCCTCTTAAAATGAAGTTTAAGTATTAATTGCACAAATTTGGGTATATACATAATCGCTTAAAGGGAATTTGTTGGGCCCACGTGTTAATTTCTTCTTCCGCTTTAAGCTTGGTATGCGTTGTGTTCTGCCTGCTCATTAAAATTAACTTTCAATATAAACTACGGAGATTTTTACTTCCCAACTGATACGTAATAATTGGTAATATATATGACAGTTTCGTATAATCGGTTAAAAGGCATATTGTTAATGAATTTTTTGGGGGTATTAAATAAGTTCTGGTTGTTGTTATGCCTCTTAAAATGAAGTTTAAGTGTAAAGTAAACAAATTTGGGTGTATAATCGCTTAAAGGAAAATAAGTTATTGTAGCCGCTTTAAGCTTGGTATGCTTTTTGTCCCTGCTCATTAAAGTTAACTTTCAGTATAAATTACTGAGATTTTTGCTTCCCAACTGAAACATTATCGGTAATATATTTATATGACTGTTTCGTATAATCGCTTTAAGGGCATATTGCGTGGTAGTTTTTTTTTTTGGAGTATTGAATAAGTTCTGCTTGTGAATATGCTTATTAAAATGAAGTTTAAGTGTAAATTAAACAAATTTGGCTATATAATCGCTTAAAGGGAATTTGTTGGGCCCACGGGTTAATTTTTTCTTCCGCTTTAAGCTTGGTATGCGTTGTGTTCTGCCTGCTCATTAAAATTAACTTTCAATATAAACTACGGAGATTTTTGCTTCCCAACTGATACGTAATAATCGGTATAATCGCTTAAAAGGCATATTGTTAATGAATTTTTTGGGGGTATTAAATAAGTTCTGGTTGTTGTTATGCCTCTTAAAATGAAGTAAAAGCATTAATTGCAAAAAATTTGGCTATATAATCGCTTAAAGGGAATTTGTTGAGCTAATGGGCTAAGTTCTTGCTCATTAAAATTAACTTTCAATACGAATTACAGAGATTTTTGCTTCACAACAGATACGTAATAATCGGTAATATATTTATGTATCACTTTTGTAAAATCGCTTAAAGGGCATATTCTGTAAGAATTTTAATCGCTTAAAGGGCATATTGTTAACAATTTTTTGGGAGTATTGAATAAGTACTGCTTGCGGATATGCCTCTTAAAATTAAGTTAAAGTAAAATTTTTACAAATATGGCTATATAATCGCTTAAAGAAAATTTGATTTCATTTAAGCTTGGTATGGCATATGAGTATGACCATTAAAGAAAATTTTGGGTATCTATTACAGAGATTTTCGCTTCCCAACTGAAACTTTATGCCAATCGGAAATATATATGCAAGTAGCGTATAATCGCTTATAGGGAATATTGTTTAAGTAATAACTGGGGTTTTAGGATAAGTTCTGGTAGAAGGTATGCCTATTAGAGTGAGCTTGGAGAAAACATTTACTCAGATTTGGCTAAATAATCGCCTAAAGGGAAATTCTTGGATGAGTTGTTTAAATTGCTTATAGGGAATATTCTTTAAGAAATTGCTAAAACTTTTATATAATTTCAGATAGAAGCTATGCCTCTTAGATTTTTTTATAGATTGGGCTATATAATCGCTTATAGGGATTTTATTGGATGCGTTGTTTAAATCGCTTATAGGGAATATTCTTTAAGAAATTGCTAAAACTTTTATATAATTTCAGATAGAAGGTATGCCTCTTAAATTTTTTTTATAGATTGGGCTATATAATCGCTTAAAGGAAATTTCTTAGATGCGTTGTTAAAATCGCTTATAGGGAATATTCTTTAAGAATTTGCTGGAACTTTTACATAATTTCAGGTAGAAAGTATGCCTGTTAGATTTTGTTTTTATAGATTGGGCTAAATAATCGCTTAAAGGGAATTTCTTAGATGCGTTGTTGAAATCGCTTATAGGGAATATTCTTTAAGAAATTGCTGGAACTTTTACATAATTTCAGGTAGAAAGTATGCCTGTTAGATTTTGTTTTTATAGATTGGGCTAAATCATCGCTTAAAGGGAATTTCTTTGATGCATTGCTTAAACGCTGTTCCCTATAAAAGTTGACTATGAAAATAAATTACAAATTGGCGAACAAAAATGGCTCTGAGCATAACTACTTAATATAAGAATCTATAAAATATATGACTATTACCTATAATCGCTAAAAAGAAAAATTGTTTAAATATTATTCGGGCATATTAAAAGATAGGTACAGTTTGTCTGTTTAAACTTGGTATGCCTACTTAATGAACTTTAAACATAAATTACAGAGATTCGGCCATATAAACGCTTAAAAGGAATTTGATAAAAAAAAAGGCTTTTAAACTTAGGCATAAAGGTATGTCTACTTAAGTGAACTTTGAACGAAAATTAAAGAGATTCGGCCATATAATCGCTTAAAAGGAATTTGCTAAATAAGCAAATAATGTTTAATAATTTGTTGGGCCCATAGTAAAAATTTTTGTTCTGGTGGCTTTCGGAATATTTTAAAGAGATTTTAAATTGATTTAATATATGATATTATCTTTTAATCGTATAAAGGGAACAATTTTAAGAAATTTCGTATGGGACCATGGACTTTGGATCTTCGACTTTGGATTTTGGAGATCTCTCCTCTTTTCTGAAGACACTGACAAATCTCTGCAAACTGCAAGCAAAGATGATAAATAGAAGAAATTCGACCATATAATCGCTTAAAAGGAACGCTATAAAAGCAAACAATGTTGAACAATTTGTTGTGCACATAGTAAAAATCTCTGATATGGTGGCTTTGAGAATAATTTATAGAGATTTTTAAATGATTAAATATATGATAGAATCTTTTAATCGTATAAAGAGAAAAATGTTAAGAAATTTCGTATGGGACTAGGGACATTGGAATTAGGAGGTCTCTGCAGTCTTCTGAAGAAACTGAGAAATCTCTGCAAACTGCAAGCAAAGATGATAAATTGTAGAGATTCGGCCATATAATCGCTTAAAAGGAATTTCCTATAAAAGCAAACAAAGTTAGAAAATTTGTTGGGCCCATAGTAAAAATCCTTGTTATGGAGACTTTGAGAATAATTTACAGAGATTTTTAAGTGATTAAATATATGATAGTATCTTTTAATCGCATAAAGGAAAAACAGTTAAGAAATTTCGTATGGGATTACTATGGACCTTGGACTTTAGAGGTCTCTCCACTCTTCTGAAGAAACTGACCAATCTCTGCAAACTGCAAACAAAGATGATAACTCATCCAAAATGACTCACATCTTAGTCCCCATTTATTCTTTTATTTTTGAATCTCTGTGGAACAAATCGATGGATTATATAGCTTTGTAGGATCTGAATCTGTTTCTCTTTGTGAAAGACGGAAGTGTATAGAAAAAGAGATTTCAACAAAGCTTTCGAATTAGATCCATTTGATAATGATACGGGAGAACAAAATATATATTTAGTTAATTAATCTTTAGTTAACATATCCATAAAAAAATCGAGGATTCTCAACTTTATTATTTATTTTATAAGATTTGTTTTTACGAACAAACTAAACGAATATTTCGAATACTTTTTTAAATCTCTTTAAGTTCCAAAAAGAATGATACGGAAGATCCAAACAAAAAAGATAAGCTTAAGGTAATTAATCTTCAATTTATGAAGATATACGTCAAAAAATCATGGAATCTTCAACTCTCATATTTCTACTATAAGATATAGTTTTTACGAATATGCCTCCTTAGTGTCTACGAATATTTCGAATACTTTTGTATTTTGTTATCTCTTTAAGTTCACCCAGAACTTAAAAAAGCATTCCCAAACTTATTTCTAAAACATTTGCTTAACTACTTACAGTAAAAACGTCTCAAGTTTAGATCTTAGGTAATTTTTCCAAAACTCACCTGAAAAGAGAACAAAAAGTAAGTCAGTATAAAAGTGAAGTAAAACAGAATTGGTATTAATTAAATTTGCATAGCTGCCATTTTGGTATTAAAAACTTCGGATCCAACAAAACATTGGCATAAAATAATTAAAAACTTTTATGGCAAACATTTCAGAAATTGTTCTGAGGCTCCCACAGGCCATTGACAGGGTCAAGTTATTGACGCCACGCCTCCTCCATCCCAAAGCTTACAAAATATTTTTACAAAAAAAAAAGCGCCAACGGGCAGCTTGAAAAGTTTTGGAGCTGGGGCAACTCTGCGACAACTGTAGCGAGGCGAGCTGTAATTAAATAATGCCCCCCACTTGGCCCCTACCCTTGGTCAAAAAACAGGAGCAAAAAAAAGTATCTTAACGGCATGCTGCGCCATTTGAAGTTCAAGTAGCTGAAGCTGAAGCTTTAGACGGACAATAAACGGGCAGGCAACACAAACGGACGCCAAAGTAGCGGAAACAAGCGGAGCACAGGCAACAGATGATAAAGTTGGCAAATAACAACTAACAAATACACTAACTTTTTGGTTATAAGCGAGATAGATATGTCATAGTTTCCAACCAGTTTTTCGAAACACCCTAACAAAATATGATTTACACCTGTGGAGGATTTATGGGGGTTTACGGTTTCAAGTTCCCATCCAAATTTGGTTGATAGTTTTTTTGCGAGCTCTGATATAGGAGGGTAATCCGATTAGTCTCACCGCCTGGTGATGAAAATTTGGAAGTAACATCGATGATATGTCAATGCATCTGTATTTTTTCCCGATCATCGATTATCATTATTACGATTATCGCAAATACCTCTGAATTTCTGCAAAAGCCACAATAATTTGAGCATTCATAAAATAACCACTACATGAACTTTGATATATCGAAACATCATTAAAAAATCTTGAAAACATCGATGTTTCTCCAACACTAATATAAAGCATATCGGACCTTCTTCGTATACAACTTTCGTGGTAAAAAGTCTAATCACTAACATTTAATACATTTTTATACCCTGTACCGTATGGTACCAAGGCTATATAAAGTTTGTGCAAGCCGAAAATGTATGTAACATACAGAAGGAGACGTCGGAGACACCCCAAAGTTACCTAAAATATGATCAGGGTGAATAGAGAAGTCGATATACCCATGTCCGTCTGTCCGTCCGTCTGACGTATATCGTAACCAAATTTGGTATTCGTAAGTTTTTTATAGTTCTCAATCACTGTACCAAATTTGATCGAAATCGGTTGACTATATCATATAGCTCCCATAAGACCGATCGGCCAAAATAACTTTTAAAAAAAAAATTCGTTTTATGACAAAGATATCGTAACCAGACTTGGCGTTTGAAAATTTTTAGAGCACTTAAGCAATGTGCCAAATTTGAACAAAATCGGTTGACTATATCATATAGCTCCCATAGGTCCGATCTTCCAAAAAATCGATCTTTTAACAAAATTTGTTGTGTTTCGTTTGTTTGTTAAGATATTGGGACCAAATTTGACATTCGTGAGTGTTTTATAGTTCCTAAGCACTGTACTGAATTTAATCCAAATCTGTAAACTAGATCATATATCTCCCATAGGACACATCGGTTAAAAAAACAGTTTTTTTTACAAAATTCGATGTGTTTTGTTTGTTTGTAAAGATATTTGAAATAAATTTGGCATTCAGATCTTTTTTAAGGTATTTAAGCACTGCGGCAAATTTTATTGAAATGGGTTGACTATATCATATAGCTCCCATAGGAACGATCGGTCAAAAAAAAATTTGTTGCTTAAAAATTCTTCTGTTTTTGGTTTTTTGTGAAGAAATCGGACTTTATTACAAGCTAGTGGTACAGGGTATCCTAAAGTCGTCCGCGCCCGACTTTACGTCCGCCATTTTTTGGTTACTTAGAATGGAAAGCGCTAAACTGAAAATTTCTGATTTCCTATAAATTAATTATAATTCCTCATAAACATTTTATTTTAGAAATTGAATTGACATTTGGATTATTTAAAATCGAAAGCGATAGCTGAAAAATTTGTTATTTCAGATTCCATCAATAAAAATGCTTGTAGAAACTAAATTGTTTTTAGGATTTATTAGTAAAAATGAGTGTGAAAATTAGCATTTTATTTTTATAAAATAATAATAAATCTTATATTCGTATAAAAATATTTTTTAGGGTCTTTTGGCTTTGGTTTATAGGCACCGTTTTCGACATTTTTACGAAAAACATGTTTTTGGGCACTTTTTTCAGTTATTCTTTTGAACGAAATTTTGTATCAAAAAAGAAAGAAATTTGATCACTCTTTATAATAACTTTTTGTGCCTCTGCGATATATCTTGTCACCTGAAAATCTTTCTGAATATTAAGGTTGCGATAACTACATAAATACACAAGTTTATACGAACAAATAACCTTCCTAAAAAGTGTTGTTTAAGGTAATTTTGGGTGATTTTGAAAACAAGTACCCTTTTCTTTCTTGTTTTTGGGAACTTTTTTTAGTAATTCGTTAATATCTCGGGAGCATTGCATAGACATGAAAGATAATTTGATTGAAAGGTATTAACTTGCTCTTTACAGGATGATATAAGTAAAAATGATTGAAGTCACAAGCAACCAAAATCGAAAAATATAAATATAAAATTATAAATTTTAGGTTTCGAAATTTTTGTTTTATTATGTTAAGCTTTAAGCTAAAAGAGAATTCTTTAACGAACATTTTGAGTTTGAGATCTTTAAAATTGGGTAAGAATTGTAGCTGCTTAAGGGGGTCTTTCTATGCAATAGTTTCAAAAAATCGATTTTTTGAATTTTACATTTATTTAATCTAAATAGTGTTAGCAATACGCTGGTAAAACGATTTTACTGTGGACGGGCTCGTTTGGCAGTGACAGAGCATTTTTCAAGGTCATGCGCGGTCGTTTTTCGTTACGTTGTCAAACTTTAAACGTGTTTTCCCGAAAGTCGTCTTTTTAGAAGTGGAAATCTGCCGGACCGATCTTGTCATACTAAACATTTTTATCATCAGAAAAGATTTCGCAACAGATAGATACGAGCTTTTTTTGAAATTCTTGTCCAAAAATTTTTAACAGCCTTGAATAGCAGAAAAAAGTGCAAAAAAAAATTTATTTTTTTTCAAAATTCTATTATAAGAATTTTTTGAATTTTTGAAAAAGCTCGTGTCTATCCATAGCCAAGGGGATGAGAAAAATTAATTTTAAAGGTTTTTTATTTTCTTATAATCTGATCGGTCAAAATCGTTCACCCCGTGCGCCCTTCACACTTTTGACGAGGACGCAGTGAAGGACGTGTAGCGGTCACATACGTAATTTTTATGTAAAAGCAAAAAAACTATTTTACGTTCAATAATAAATGAAAACAATACAAAAACCTGCTTCCCGAAATTATTTGTAGTTTTCGAGTAATAAATTTTTGAATATAGCGCTCGAAAATGAGGTTTTACATAGAAAGACCCCCTTAACAAAAATGGCTTGAAAAAATTATCATTTCTATTATTTCAAATCCCAATCGTACGTAAAATGCAAAAATTTTGTATTCGGCCTAAATGTTTCAACAACTTAGTATAGCCGCTATTCATAGATTACAAAGTATCAAAAATAGTTTGTACAGATAAAATAAAAATGATTGAAGTTCCAATTACAAGCAACCAAAGTCGAAAAAAAGAATAAAATTTTTAAAATTACATATTTTCGGTTTCGAAAAAGTTTTTTTTTAACTATGTTAAGCTGAAAAATAATTTTTTTATGAACATTTCGAGTCTTAGATCTTTTAAATTGGGTAGAAATTGAAGAAAATGTTCATTTCTTTTATTTCAAATCCCTATCGGTATACGCAAAATGCTTAAATTTTTCATTCGGCCTAAACGTGCCAACAAATTAATATAGCCGCTATGCATAGATTACAGTGTATCAAAAAAAAAAAAAAACGCAACACACGGCGAGCAACATGCGTGGCATGCCAGAAGAGCGAGGCTGAGACGAAGGCAGCGCAGGGACTGTGGGTCGTTTGCTCTGCTGCTATTTGCTTTCTGCTGCCCCTCCTCACACACACACACACTCGCGCACACACACACTTAGAAAAAACTATTGCTCCCCTAGGATAAATTAATAAATTTTCAAGCGAAAGTTGCCGCAGCAAAGGGCAAAGCCATAGAGAGCTGGACGATGAAGAGAGCGAGAGCGTGAGAGAGCGAGAGACGTTTAAGAGAGCTTGGCAGAGTTTGGCGCTACAAATAAACAAATAATCATAGCAAGATACATTAAATTAAAAAAAGTACAAAAAAAGCAACAACAAAAAGAATGCCGTCTGCTGGCGCTTGACTTGAAGAGAGTTAGGGGGGGATGCCGCTGAAGAGTGCCCAGACAGGCATGACGACGACTATGAGCTGTCCGCCCCATATGCTCACATGTGTGTAGTGTGCGAGTAGTTTGGGGCGGCAGTGTAAACATGGCCGATGCTCTGCCATGCCAAGTATTGATAAATATGGCGAAATGTAATTAGAATTGAAATCCCCTGAATGCTGAAAATTTGGTTAAAAGAAGGGGCTGAAGAAGTGTTGAGTTGAATGCGATGCAAAAAACGATGATTAATTTAAAAGATTATCAAGTTAAAATTGTTGGGTAAAAAGAAAAAACGAAATTTAAATTGTAAATATAAAATATAAAATTGGCGTTTGTTAATGTCGACTTTGGTATACCCTGTACCAACATATTGCAATCAAAGGCGGTATATGCCTTAAGAAATCCCAAAAAAAAATATGGTAACCAAAGTTGGTTAGGATATCTTGATAAACAAAGAAAAAAAATTAGACGAATTTTGCTTTAAAAACGAATTTTTGGACCAATCGGTTCTATGGCAGCTATACGATATATTCAACTGATTTTGAACAAATTTGGTACAGTGCTTGGGAACTGTAAAAATCTTTCGATTGTCAAGTGCCAAAATGATTCATATCTAATCTTCATAAGCAAACAAATATTAGACGAATTTGGCTCCAAAAACTTTTTTTTTCGACCGAGAGGTCCTTTATGCGATATAGTCAACCGATTTTGATTAAAGAATATAGCTGGATAAGGTACTAGAAACTGCCCGAGCGATTTTTGAAAACTAATGATGCAGTTCGATGTATAGCGCAAAAGCAAAAAATATTTCCCAAAATTTCAGTTTCTATCTTCAAAAATGAACCAAACAAGAAAGGTTAAATTATCAAAAAGAATATTTTAAATAATAATAATAATAACTTTGAACTACATAGTCTGACAGTCAAAATAATAATAAGCTGCTTTATTTTTTTAATGTTTTAACCGTTTGTGAATTATAAGCAATTATTTAAATAAACTTAAAGCAATAATTTATATGGCAGTTTTTCGAATTGGTTTATGGCATGTTCATCCTGATATATATATTTAATAATATTATAATAAAAAATTCGTCGGAAATCTATTATAATATCAATTAACTCTCAATAACTATATAACAAATTAGATAAAAAAAAGTTTTTTTATAAAAATAAATTTCATTACAATATGTTTACACTATTGATGGAGCTAAGCAACACTTCAATAATAAATTTCAGTTCGCAAATTAAGTTTATCGTAAGATCGATTATAATATTGAAACAGAATGGAATTTTTCACTATAGCTCATCGTAAAAATGAATGAAAATTATGGAAAATGAAGTTTACTCCAAAATCAAAATATTCTATTCTTACAGCTGAATCACTTTACAAATAGAGTAAAAGTCAAAAAACTAAGTTAAAGTAAAAACTAAACGGAAGCTTTGAAGATGTCTACGCTCTACCTGAAATTTCAAGATGTCATGGACTTAATCAAAAAAATTCTTTAATTTAGAAAAGAATTGAAATGAATGTGAAGGATAATTTTAATTTTTTTATAAATCATTAATATATTAAGATATGTTATCAAATACAAATATAACAATTTGTAAATTTAGTTACCTTCAACTTATATTTGGAAACAAAGAGCTAAACTCGAAGGCCGGAAATTTCGTAATTTTGTAAATTTTAGCCGCAGATTTTTGATTAGCAATCGCGAAAACCCATTTTTGCATACCCAACTCGAATTATAAGCAGCAAAATGATTTTATAGCATTTCGGCGGCCATCTTAGCTCCACCATTTTGAAAAACTAATCTCAGATTCGTGATTAGTGACTCCGAAAACCCATATTTGCATACCCAACTCGAATTACAAACAAAAATGATTTTGCAGTATTTCGGTGGACATCTTAGCTGCGCCATTTTGAAAAATTAATCCCAGATTCGTGATTAGCAACACCGAAAACCCATATTTGCATACCAAACTCGAATTATAAACACACATGATTTTATAGCATTTCGACGGCCATCTTAGATCCGCCATTTTGAAAAACGAACCCCAGATTTGTGATTAGCAACCCCGAAAATATTGTAATTCTTAGCCCAAATTCGTGATTAGCAAGCCCAAAAGCCCATTTTTGCATACCCAACTCGAATTATAAGCAGCAAAATGATTTTATAGCATTTCGGCGGCCATCTTAGCTCCGCCATTTTGAAAAACTAATCTGAGATTCGTGATTAGTGACCCCGAAAACCTATATTTGCATACCCAACTCGAATTACAAACACAAAAATGATTTTATAGCATTTCGGGGGCCATCTTAGCTCCGCCATTGTGAAAAAATAATTCCAATTTCGTAACTAGCGATCCCGAAAACCCATATTTCCATACCCAACTCGAATTATATAGTATAAACACAAAAATGCTGTACGTAAAGTTGGGCGCGGACGACTTTGGGATTCCCTGTACCACCAGCTTGCAATAAAATCCAGTTCCTTCATAACAGGAGAATTTGTAAGTCAACATAGTACTTTAAAACGTTAAAAAAATCTGAATGCCGAACTTAGTTCAAATATCTTTACAAAGAAAGGAAACACAACGAATTTTCTATCAAAAACGTTTTTTTGGAGCGATTCCTCCTATGGGAGCTATATGATATAGTCAACCGATTTTATTCAAATTTGGTACAATGCTTGGGTACTCTACTCTAAACTTCTGAATGCCAATCTGGTTACGATATCTTTATTATAAAACGAAATATAGCGAATTTTGATTTAAAAAAGTTATTTTGGCCGATCAGTCCTATGGGAGCTATATGATATAGTCAACCGATTGATCAAATTTGGTACAGTGCTTGGGAACTATATATATAAAACTTTTGAATGCCAAATTCGGTTACGATATCTTCATAAACAAACGAATTATTATCATCTTAAACTTTTTTTTTCGAGGTCGTCTGAAACACCCATATGGAAGCTATTTAATTTAACCCCGATATCAAAAAAATAAAATAAACTTGTCTCCTATGGAATAATATGGGATCTAATGTGAAAGTTTGGTAACTCTAGCTCTTACCATCTCTGAGATCTAGGCGTTCACACGGACGGACGGACAGACGGACATGGGTATATCGACTTCTCTATTCACCCTGATCATATTTTAGGTAACTTTGGGGTGTCTCCGACGTCTCCTTCTATATGTTACATACATTTTCGGCTTGCACAAACTTAATATACCCTTTGTACCATACGGTACAGGGTATAAAAACAAATCTAAGCCTCTTTTCGTGAGAGATTTGGTTAATATTATGCGGAACCTACCTTTGAAATAAGCATAAGGATCAGATTGTTTGTATGATTTAGTAGCTATGGCCCACGACCTGAGGTCCATCTATACAAACGCTTCGATCTCAGATATGGTAAGAGCTACAGTCTGTTATTGTTCTTTGTATTTTTGGTATAATTTTTTAAAGTTAACATTCACAGTAATAATAATAAGTAAAATATCCATTCTATAGATTCTACGAAATCATGTTGGCGTATACCAGCAGGTAACAAAAACGTCCGATTCGATTATTGCAAATAGTAAATCTTATGTGCCTCCGGCCAACCATAGTGCCCGTTTGTTGTAGCCGGATACTCAACAGGTTTACCATTATAATACTTATGGCAAGGGTCGCTTTCCTCAGCACGTTGGGTGGCCTTCAAAGCTTTAATATTTTTGACTTCCGCTTCGCCTAAAGCATATTTTGGAGACAAGCGATTACGTTTTGCGTAGACCTCGAACATATTCCCTCCGTACTTGCATCGACTTTCATCATAGATTTGACCAACGCGAGCTAAGCTATTTGACTGATGAACCGGAATCCAATGGAAATTTTTATTCCAAAAGGTTTGCGTTGTGTCAAATTTCTTTTGAATCATGCGCTGGTATTCCACTTCCTGTCGGGTAACAACTGATTCCGACATTTTGCTATCGTTTTATTTTTATTTATTTCAAAAGGTGCTATCTATTGTACAATATATGTATGACTGGATTGTATTAATTGTATTTTGAGTTTAAACCCAAAGCGTCTGCTTGACAGCTGAATATTTGAAATATGGGCTACTACTTTTGCTCTTAACAATAATTGTCGAGTAACCTGTCGAGCAATATATATTTTTTTCGAGTTTTCTTAGGTTTGCTTCAAAGATTTTAAAGATACTGTAAGCTGCACAAATTTATAAAATTTAAATTCTAACAGCTGGAGTATAGGCAGGTTCATATCTAAAAATCGAATCACGCGAGAAACTCAGGTGTCTGAACCGCCCATATTCTTCCCCTGCATCCGACCTCATATGCAGGGTAAAAAGCAGACTTTGAATACGAAAAGATACATATATTATATGAAAGAATCAGTAGTAGTTTCACGGGGTGTTCGGTATCAGATCCCCTCCCAAGTTTGAAAGTTTTTTTGCGAGCTTTGATATATACAAATTTCGAAATAAAAAACCTCCCACCCCAAGATCAAGATCCTGATTCTGCAGCTGCAAAGAATGATACTTTATCAATCTAACTTAAACATCCGGATATCTCCTGGGAAAGCATATCTTTGATTCGCCAATGGTGGAATTTCATTAAAAATTCGTGGATTAACATTAAACGTAAAAAATTATACCAAAGGGTATAAAAAAATCTTGAGTTTGAACAGATATTAAAAAGAAAGCTTTCGCTGCTTTCGTTTCCAATAGATCACGAACTTATGCTCCAAAAATTATAAATACCAAACTCTTTTCATTTCTTACACTTCAAACTCAAAATTAAAAGTGTGACCGTTTTCAAAAATTGTAGTTTTTCGCACAGTTTTTTTATAAAAACTTTAATAGCTCAAAACCCGCTAACTGCCAGCTTTCCCAAAAAGAAAACTAACAAGCAACATAAAACTCTTAACTTTTTAGCTAAATTTTCCAAGTGGCCATAAAATTTTCTAGGCCTTGGAAATATTTTTGCACTTTTCCTTTATTTTATTTTCGTATCTTTTTATCTTTTTATGCTTTTTGCGCTTTAGCGTGTAAAATTAGCGCCATTTCAATTTAATCAACAAAAACACTTTTTATTGTTAAAAATTATGACATTGTTGTTATAATGGTGTGGGGGGTGTGGGGGGAAGGGAGAGTCCCGAACCCCTCTCGGAAAAGTGTTATTGTTATGCAGACAATTATAGCATGCGATAAAAATGCTTAGCGGTTGTCTGAGAAAGTTTCCATGCCAACTGAGTGGAGCGGGGTGCTGGGGGAGCGGGGGAGCTAGCTGCTTATAATGAGCTTTTGGGGTCTTTGTGCAAATGAGAAAATATGTTTATTAAGGCTCACAAAAGGATAATGCGCAAAAATTATCAGCAGTTGGGGCTAATTTTATGAGCAGCAATTGTCGAAACTTTCGACAGCAGCTCCAAAAAAAAAAACACTTCCAGCATTTCCAGCTGGCAACATTTGTTTGTTGTTGTTGTTTCTTTTTCTTTTTCTTTGACCTTTTTGTTGTTAGTTTCTTCGTTCTCCTTTCTTTATTTCATTCATCAATTTTTTGATTATTTATTTAGTTTTAGTTGCTGCGCTTCTTTAGACCAACTGCAAACAGCTGTTTTTGCGCCGTTGCAGGGCTGCATTGTAAACAACTTTGCCGGAGCGACTGAGAGAGGAGAGAGACGAGAGCGGAGAGAGACATCAGCGAGAGAGTGAGTCTTAGCAAATGTTCTCTGTCATTATACTATGATAAATGACTGGTAAACATTAGCTATAGGAAATACTAGACCAATCAGTGCATCCCATACATCTTCGTAACTGTTCGAAATTTTTGCAGTTCCTGAAAGATCTGCAACATGCTGCAACAAAAAGGGCAACCATTTTGTAGCACTTAATGCACTTTTTTTTCCTCCTGGTTTCTTTGATCGTTTGAATATATTTTTACACTGCGCAAAAAAGTGAGCAGTTGTGTGCGCAAGTAAAGTAAAATGATAGAATGAGAAGTAAGTTTTTCTGCGGAGAATGATTCTTAAGTGTCCGGAGCAAACAAAAAAGGGAAACACGGTATGCTAATATATATAATAATACTAGCCGGCCTTCGGCACGCTCGCTCCGCTCGCTCGTCTAGAAACACGTTGACTATTTTCTAGATGAACTGCTAAATGGACAACGGTTGGGTGTCGTTCGTGAATTTGGAATGAGAAAATTCGCCATATTGCCTCGTTTCTGCTAATGCAACATCCTATTTCATATTTTGAAATTTCGTCATTCACATTGTCGGCTCTCACACCCAAAATCGCCATATCGCTTCCCTTATTGACGTATTTGCAGATATATTTTATTGATTTTACTGAGTTGCAATACTCGACGTTAATGTGGGCTTTATACGTTTTTGATAATAATGGCGAAAATGGAACAACCCAACGATTGTCAATTTCAATTTCTTGTTTTTGCACTTTGATTGTGGTTGATCTGCCATTGTCTTCTGTTGATCTACGGCGATATAATGGGTATCCATCGTAGCCCGTAACAGTGTCCGAAGTCAATGCCCTTGGATATCTTTTGAAGCATTTGCCGTCGATCATGCATGGTGAAGTTGGGTTGAGCACACCATATGGTCCGTGGATCATATTCTTCGTGATAACCTCGAACAATTCTGGATCATTTGTTTGAACTGGGATTTCCGCCGATATCACATCATCAATTTCATGCGGTAGTATTTTCTGAGGTAATCCTCTCTTCTGCCATTCTACCGAATACATCCAGCAGCGAACCTCTCCGAATACACTGCTTTTGATAATAAGCAGGCCTGCTGTTTCATTGGGAAATTTCAGTGCTTGGCACTGGTCACATACCTTGTTCATTGTTCCAATTACAACAGATTGACGCGAGCTATAATCGGTCGTATTGTTATATTCGAATGCAGCTCTGTGCAGATTGGATGCATTGCGCATTTGCCTGAATGTTCTTTGGATTAAATTCTGTTCTGCATGGATTTCATCTGATTGATTCTGATAATCCCGATTTCGTCTCATTCTCATTCGAGCATGTATGAGCAAAATGTGATCTTGCTTCTCTTAATCGATTCAACTCATTCCTTTGTAAACGTTGTTCCTCAGCTTCAGCTGTTCTTCGGGATGATTGCAATTGAGTTCTACGCGAACGTCTCCCAATGTTACGTCTTTTTGGCGGCATTATGTGCAAATATTGATCTGATCATATGTATTTTACACAGAAATCAAAACATGAATCGTTAATAATTTTTTTGTTTCCTTTCGACAAAAACTATTAACTAAAAAATATTAGTTAATCTGACAATGTACACAATGCCAACCTAAATTAAAAAAAAATTGTATTAGAAAATCAAATTGTCCTTTTTAGTAGTTTCGTCGCAATTTTGTTATATTTTCTCAACCCTAAACAATCCTTGGACTTCCACGAACATTTCAAGACCAAAATTAGCCAAATCGGTTCAGCTGTTCGTGAGATCCTAAGCTTCGAAGGAACATAACATTGTGACACGAGAATTTTATATATAAGATAATTTCTCTAACTAAATGTAGAGCTCTGAAACATAACTAATCAGTAACATATGCCAGTAGAATTATGCGAGCATAAGTGGCGATGGATTGGGCATACCCTTCGGAGATCCAACGAGAACCTCGCTCGACAGGCACTTCGTTGGAACCCTCAGGGAGAGTTCGTCACGTTGTTGCGCCAGTAAAAACATGGAGAAGATCTATTGATCATGGACTACAAGCCGCCAGCTACTCACGGAATGGTATCTGCCGGGAATCCCGCAATAGAGTTCGCCACAAGATGATGGTTGAGGCTTTATGATGAGGATGACATAAGAACTATGTTGTCAGACGCCCCTGGTCGGAGCATTGGGGATCTCTATTAATAACTGTACGAAGAGAACAAGGACCCGAATATATATAGCCGAGTTCGAAAGGCGGTTCCTTGAATTAAGAGAGATTTTCTTTGACATAGGGTATCCAAATGAGGCTTCGCGTTTTGAGCTAACAATAACTATTTTACCTTATCTGACATCCCGAAACTTCTTTGATTTTTATTATGCATTGTATAGTTGCGGAGTTCCCAGGAATATTGTTATTCTTGTCGATAGTCAGGCTGCAACTAAAGCTCTTTCCGCGCATACGATAAAGAGTAAACTGATACGTAACACGGCGCTAGCGCTCAATCGTATCCAACACCACTCAATAACCCTCTGCTGGGTTCCGGGTCACTCAGGTGTTCCTGGAATAGCTCAGCGCTGTCGGCTAACCTTGCGGTTACAGACATAAAAAGACCATTACAGGACGTTGTATAGCAAATCAGGGAGACGTCTACACCTCTGGTGGAAAGAGAATGGGTCATTGTGCTTGCGTCCTCAAAATGGTTCTACAACATGAGAAACTTGGCGATTAGGGACGTCCTACAGTTTTTGTTCCTCCTTCACAAACTCTCCCTTTCTTCAATTCCTTTCAACCCGTTAACAACATAATGAACCTCATGGTCTCTGGGTGATTTCAGTCACCATCTGAGCTGCCTATTCAACCTAACCTAATACTCAAAACTAAAAAATGTTAAAAATTTATATTCCATTTTCTTTTTCTGGGTATCTAAATTTTTTCACCAAAAATGCCAAACAATATCTGCTTCTGTTTTTTATTGTGTCACAGTGATAAATATTTTTTTTTAAATTTTATATTAAAATGTAATATTTTATATATTTATTGATTTTTTTAAGCTGCAACATTACCCTTCAGGACATTAACTAGCACTGACAAAAGTGCACAAAGTCTCCTTCTGTTTTTGATTGTGTCACAGTCACAGTGATAAATATTTATTTTTAAATGCAATATTTGTACTTTGATATTGCAAATTTTTAATTTAATTTTTTTTTAAGTTGCAACATGAGCCTTGGGGCGTTAACTAACACTAACAAAAGCGCACCAATTATCCTTTTGTTTTTCATTGTGTCACAGTCACAGCGATATTTATTTTTAAATGCAATATTTAAAAAGTTTAATTTTATTGGAATTTTTTAATTTAATTTTCTTTGTAAGTTGCAACATGGGCCTTGGGGCATTAGCTAACACTGACAAAAGTGCACAAATTATGATCGTTTGTTCCTCTATTTTTCCAGATCTAAGAGCTTATAAGAGCTGATATAAACAAGTTTAAGATTTGAACCCTCACGAGTTCGTTGAATCCAAAGTCGAGGTCTAAAATCCCAATCATGCAAGGGTTCTACCATAAATAGCTCTTTTGGAACTTGTCTCAGTACCCTAATCTGCTAGCGGTTTTTGGGCCTTGGATTCAGATTCGACGATCCCAAAAACATATGTACAAAAATAAATCGTTAAAAGCTAATTCTAATTTTTAGGGGAGATCTAATAGGATTTTTGGGCCTTGGATGGAGATTCAACAAAAACTAAAAATGTTAGTAAAAAAAAAACAATAGTTTAAGCCCATAAATCGAAAAAGGGTTTTAATTTTGGGAGATACATCAGAGTCAAGTGTGTTCGCACCCAATATTTGGATTAAGCTGTTCCAAATGGATGACTAGGATCATACAAAGCTGACTCCACTTTTTTTTTGGCCTGTGTATTGAGGGCAGGTAAACTCTCGACTCTCAAAAATCGTTTATCCTCATAAAAACTACTCCGGTTGTTTTCTTTTAAGAAACACTTTTTGGTTGAAATCGAAAAGAACGTTTTCTAGCTGCTTTGAGTTGAAGCTGCATTTCAGCCCTGTAACTCGCCTATACACACTAAATTTAATTAAGAACACCTGTTTTTATTAAAATTATGAAATTTAAAGTTATTTAAAAAGCATTTTTGACTCAAATAGTATTTTTAGCGTTAATTGATTCCGAATGAATTAAAAACTTATCCTCAATAAGCAAAAAAAAAGCTTGAAACTTCAAATAGCATTAAAAAATTCAATTTATAATGCGAAATTCAATTAAGAACACTTTTTTAAAAAGGATCAAAAAATAAATGTTTTCTAAAAAAATATGAGAAAAAGACCAAGTTAATAGTGAATCCAGGCTCCTGACTTATTTATAACCTCGAAAATTCGGGTCGACATCGAAAGAACCTCCTTTCGAAAATCTGAAAGTGGGAATTGAGCCCATTCTTTGGTAACATTTCTACGCAACTCGCAACGTCTGAAATTTGCGTCGCCCAGCATAGACGTGTGGCCCACCCGTATCAACTATAGAATTATTGAATGACGTTCTTATTGGTTTTCTGGAGCACCAAGCAAGATAATGCTGTGATCTAAGTATCAATGGACAGACATTCTTAGTTCCAGAACAAAACATAACGCTTTTACAGTGGTCAGTTCGATCCCCGGACGTGAACCCCATTGAGAACGTTGGGAGAACCTATTCCGTCACGTCTACGCTGGCGGACGCCATTTACCGAAGTGTACGAAATAGTTGACAGGGACATTATGCTTTCCCAGGAGATATCCGGATGTTTAAGTGAGATTGATAAAGTATCATTCTTTGCAGCTGCAGAATCAGGATCTTGATCTTGGAGTGGGAGGTTTTTTATTTCGAAATTTGTATTGTATATCAAAGCTCGCAAAAAAACTTTCAAACTTGGGAGGGGATCTGATACCGAACACCCCGTGAAACTACTACTGATTCTTTCATATAATATATGTATCTTTTCGTATTCAAATCTGCTTTTTACCCTGCATATGAGGTCGGATGCAGGGGAAGAATATGGGCGGTTCAGACACCTGAGTTTCTCGCGTGATTCGATTTTTAGATATGACCCTGCCTATAATCCAGCTGTTAGAATTTAAATTTTATAAAAAGTATAAAAGTAGTAGCCCATATTTCAAATATTCAGCTGTCAGCAGACTCTTTGGGTTTAAACTCAAAATACAATTAATACAATCCAGTCATACATATATTGTACAATAGATAGCACCTTTTGAAATAAATAAAAATAAAACGATAGCAAAATGTCGGAATCAGTTGTTACCCGTCAGGAAGTGGAATACCAGCGCATGATTCAAAAGAAATTTGACACAACGCAAACCTTTTGGAATGAAAATTTCCATTGGATTCCGGTTCATCAGTCAAATAGCTTAGCTCGCGTTGGTCAAATCTATGATGAAAGTCGATGCAAGTACGGAGGGAATATGTTCGAGGTCTACGCAAAACGTAATCGCTTGTCTCCAAAATATGCTTTAGGCGAAGCGGAAGTCAAAAATATTAAAGCTTTGAAGGCCACCCAACGTGCTGAGGAAAGCGACCCTTGCCATAAGTATTATAATGGTAAACCTGTTGAGTATCCGGCTACAACAAACGGGCACTATGGTTGGCCGGAGGCACATAAGATTTACTATATGCAATAATCGAATCGGACGTTTTTGTTACCTGCTAGTATACGCCAACATGATTTCGTAGATTCTATAGAATGGATCTTTTACTTATTATATATATGTTAACTTTAAAAAATTATACCAAAAATACAAAGAACAATGACAGACTGTAGCTCTTACCATATCTGAGATCGAAGCGTTTGTATAGATGGACCTCAGGTCGTGGGCCATAGCTACTAAATCATACAAACAATCTGATCCTTATGCTTATTTCAAAGGTAGGTTCCGCATAATATTAACCACATCTCTCACGAAAAGAGGCTTAGATTTGTTTTTTTACTCTCTTTAATACAAAAAAGTTTTTGGGGGTTGTCTTTTATATTTATAAATGGGGACATATATAATATGTATAGATACACGATACCGAATTTCTTACAGTGCAGCTCTAGGCAACATGTAACATTCCAGTTCAAAGCAAAAAATAATTTTTACTTCATGCCGTTCGTTGTAAATTTTGCAAATACCCTAGAAAAAAAAAAAAAAACAAACCAACTTTCGCATAGTTTTCTGTACTTTATGTAGAAACCAAAATAGAGACTGCTTGAACTCGTCTCTTCCTCTCTCTCTCACTCACTTTGTTCTGCACCCCCGCCTACCATCACTATCTCCTTTTTGTGCCCCATATTTATTTTTGGCAAAAATATTTCTGCTTTCTGTTGCACTTACCGAAACTGAAAGAACTTTTCCAGTATGTGACGTCCCAGACTTGTCGCTGTGGTCATGTTACTCTTTATAGATATAGAATATTTCCTGACGTTGATATCGAAGAAACACTTTAAAATAAAAACTGCGCATATGCCAAGTGAAATGCGCTTCAATTCGACTAATCAAAAGATACACACACAGATACACATTTATATACACACACTTGTATAGAAACTAATGCATTGCACATGTATGTATGTATACATATATGGTGGATACTACATACAAACATACTCTATGTGGCATGTGCAAATATTTATGGCACAGTAACTATAAAACAACAAAAAAAAAAACAATAACAATGTATACAACTTTTCATTCAATGCATACAAGTAATAAAAATTTCATTTAAATAGCAATAAAAAAAAATAAAAAATATCTAAGTAAATTCACGATAAAATATTTTAAACTTAACGACTCGCGACCGCAACGCGTTTTCTTGACGTTTTCTGCGCGATTTTCACCAAAAACTGGGGGTTGCTTGATTCGGTTTGATTAAATAGACTGTTTTTATGGGCATAACGTCCAAGATGGTTCGTTTTTGAAGTTGTGTCAAGACTCTGACATGCTGCGTTTTTTTTCGAGCTTGTATTCGGAGTCCGTCACGTGAAACAGATGCTCTGAACTCCGTAGCCGAAAATCGGATTCATACTAATCGTAATCCAGTAAAACCCCAGCACTTCAGCATTCAGAGACAACTTGGTCTTATGCAAATTTTGAGTTTATTTCAGGACTTTTGTATCCAGGATTCCGATTCAGCAATCTCTCAAGATTACAGCTTGTTTGAATTGATTGGGAGGATCTCTTTTTTTTCTGCTATTCCTCACTCTCAGTGGAGCTTAGGGCCTCGCTGGGCGGATACGCAACTCCAATTCAGTCAGAAATGCGCTTCGGAAGTCTCAGGATATCTGTTCAACTGCAGGCAAATTTTGTGATATCATTTACCCAGGATAGCATTAGCTTTAAGAGCAATCCATGTACTTGTGTAAGTTTGCTTCATGCTAAGAAATTCGGCATTCAAGATTTTGAGCTTTCGGAAGATCAGAGGTCCCAAACAAAACTATCCTGATTAACAGATATCACATCGACCGCGGGAAGTAAATTAGAGCAAAAGTAGGGATGAAGGTTAGTCGAGTAACGCGTCTCTCAGAAGGGTTCCAGAGTAACGTACATCGTAGGTTTGGTTTATACAAAAAACTAAAGGGTCTACTCTACCTAATGAGTCAGTTGTGGAATGCCGACAAAGGGTTCGACCATGTCTTTGCTGAAAGGACTACGTAGTGGGGTAGTGGCAAGGATTGCAGATTAAAACCAGCGAAGCGGTCGACTGAGTCTCCGCTGAAAGGGTTACTTAGTGGGTCTGTGGGAAGAACGACAGAGTCAAGTACTTTTGTAGACTCTTGTAAAACTATTAAATGCGTCTGCTGAAAGGATCATGTCTTGGGCTAGTAAAAGAGATCTCAGAGTAAAGTACTTTCTAGGATGTAATCAAAGTAGTGCGATTTGATAAAAAAAATTAAAGGGATTTATCTGCTTAATACGTCTGTTGTGGAAAGCCGGCGAGGGGGGTCGACTATATCTCTGCTGAAAGGACTACGTAGTGGGCTAATGGGAAGGATTCCAGAGTAAAGCCGGCGAAGGGATTGACTAAGTCTCCGCTAAGAGATTTACGTAGTGGGTCAGTGGGAAGGTCACCAGAATCAAGTACTTTGCAGACTCTTGTAAAGCTATTAAATGCGTCTGCTGAAAGGATCCCGTATTGGGCTAGTGGAAAGGATCTCAGAGTAATGTACTTCATAAGAAGTTAGACCGGTTGGATAAATTTTAGGAAAATTGAAGGGCTTAAGCTGCTTGATGCATCTGTTGTGAAAAGCCAACAAGGAGGGTCCAGTATGTCTCTATGGAAAAGATAACGCAGTGGACTAGTGGTTAGGATTCCAGTGCAAAAGTACTTTGTGGTATCTTTTAAAGCTATTGAATGCGTCTTTTCTAGAAAGTCGGCGAAGGGGACGACTATGCCTCTGCCGACAGGATCACGTCTTGGGCTTGTGGGAGGGATTTCCGAGTAAAGTAATTCGTAGGATGTAATCAAGGTATGGCGTTTGGATAAAAAAATAAAAGGGATTTAACTTCTTAATCTCTGTTTGTTTTAGAAGAGCGGCGAGGGTAGACTGTGTCTCTGCTAAAATGGTTACGTAGTGGCCTAGTGGGAAGGATTTCTGAGTTAATCACTTTGTAGAATTTGTTATTAAATGTGTCTTTTGAGGAAAGCCGGAGAAGGGGTGGACTACGCCTCTGCGGAAAGGATCACGTCTTGGGCTAGTGGAGGGGATCTCCGAATAAAGTACTTTGTAGGATGTAATCAAGGCAGTGCGTTTGGATAAACCAAAATTAAAGGATTAATCTGCTTAATATTTCTGTTGTAGCAAGCCGAGGAGGGGGTACCGACTATGCCTCTGCTGAAAAGATCATGTAGTGAGCTAGGAAATCGCCTAGAGTCAAACACTTCGTAGAATCTAGTAAAACGAATTATTATTATGCATCGCAGAGGTGGTCTTAGTGCGTTAAAAGAAGATGCCTTATGAGTCTGTTGTGGAGAGCTAGGAAAGGTTTTCAAAGCATCACGGTAGCTATATTTGGTTTGACGGTCTGTAGTGGATGATTGGCCAAGAAGGGGATCCCAAAAAAAGACCTACATTAGGAATCGACATAAGTTAGATCATAGCAGTTATTTCGTCAGCTCAGAATCAAAATATGGAATAGATAACCTCAACTATTGTATGAAAATCCTATTGCAAATAAGAGTTATCCTAGGTTAGGTCGAAGCGTATTGGGTTACCTAGTCAGGAACTAATAAAAACAGCAGAGATATTTGGAAAAGTCGGAATCGAAATTCAGAATTGACATGCTAACCTATTTACAAAGCAGTAGATCCGAAGAGCTTCAATACGATAGCTATCTTTGGTTTGACGGTCTGTGGTGGATGGTTGGCGAAGCAGGGATTCCCAAAGGAAGATCTACATTAGGAATCAGGCATTTGTTAGATCATAGCAGTTAGTTCGTCCACTCAGAATTGAAAAATAGAATAGATAACCTTAACTACAATAATCCTATTACAAAGCAGAGTTGGGCTGAAGCGAAATGGGTTACCCCGTCAGGAACTAGTAAAAATAGTACAGATATTTCGAAAAGTCGGAATGGAATTCCGGAATAGCCAAGCTAACCCGCTTGCAAAGCAGTAGATCCGAAATCAGAAAGAAACTAGAAAAGTTCAGCATTTCCGAAAAATCTGAATCTAGTTTCGGAACCCTCATGCAATTATCTTGGCCCAACAGGATATCAAAAACGGAACTGTGTCACTGTACAAGTGAAGTTCCTATCTGCACTCAGATAAGAACAAGCAAGTGGCGTTGGATTGGCCATGCTCTTAGGAACTCCCAAGGAAGCAGACGATTGGGAAGGCCAAAGGCAACCTGGCGACGTACAATATTAAACGAATTGTCCCTACACAATATCAACTGGGATACAACTAAGCAAACTGCGTCAAATAGTCCGGTGGAAAGTTTTTGTAGAAGCCCTAAGCTCCCTGGAGGAGTACTAAAAAGAAGAACAAACTCCCGCTTGCAAAGGTAAAGATCCTAAAGGTTGCCCTCAAAAATAAAATTGGTTATCTTTTAGGCAACCGTTGCAAAGCAGAGAGTCTTTGGGCATGACCCTTATAAGGCCGAGCTGCATTGTGCTATTATGTTGACAAATAGGAAGTAAATAAATGGAAATAATTCTGTTTAGATTTCAAAAATCTTTAGCAAAGAGGTAATCTTAAGGAAATCAGGAAGTAGTAAAAATAGTGATTTCATTAAGAATCTAAAACAGTCGAATCGAATCTTTCCCAAATAATCATGCTTAAGCCGCTTGCAAAGCTGAAGATCCTAAAGGTTGCCCTTATAAATCAGGTTGGAATTCCAGTTAACCTTTTCAAAGCAGACAATCTTTAGGAATGTCCCTTATAAGGCCGAAGTGCATTTTGTTATTCGAAATATCACTGTTTAGATTTCAAAAATCTTTAGCAAAGAGGTTATCCTAAGGAATACGCTGTAAAAGGAACTCAGAAAGTAGTAAAAATTGTTTACACTAATGAAAGTCCGAAGTACCCAAAAATGAAACTGCTTAGCCCAACAAACCCAAAACTTAAACTGTCAATTTTCTTTCAAATTATTTTTAATGAAACCAATTTTCCGCAGCTCAAAACTTTTTAATCTTTCAACTTTCGCATCCAAATGTTGCAGCACTTTAGGCGCACACCTTGGCCTTATAACAAGATATTATCTGCTTTGTTGATTATAGAGTCAAGCAACGATTATATACATTTAAAATAAATTATATAAATTGCAATTTTCATTTGTTTAATTTAACAACAACACAAACTTTGTTGGGTTTCCTTCGTTGGTATTGTACGATGGTCTTTGTCGTGATTGTTTTTCTTTTTTTTTTTATTGTGGGGCTTCAAATTGTACAAAACTCTCTTTACCGTTATAAAGACGCGCAATAAAGTAACGACAATGAGAACCACAAAAAAAAAAACAACGACAACAACAAAAAAACAAACGACAAAAAACTACAACAACAATACCACAAAATCTTGTTAAAGATGTTTGGGGTCTCTTGCGAATTCCGCTTAATTGTGCGTCATGAATCAAGCAAAACAACAAAAAAAAAAGTGGAACGACAAAAATCGGCAAGAACCGACAAGAAAATACACTGTCTGACTCAGTTATACCCGTGGCAAAAATAGTTTTTATACGATTTGGGTTGTATCTATAATCCTTTCCACTCTTTGGCAGCGTTGGAGCTACACACTTATCCAAGTCAACCACTCTACTGGCTTTTAAGCCTCACAAAAAGGTTTCCTTTTTAACCAACCCCATCAACTCTGTTTACAGTGTATGCAACAAAGCGTAAGATTTGCGTGGGTTGACAAGTTGCAAGCTATTTTGTCAGGGTCAGGAACTAAGAGCTGAAAGCTGCTGCCTGCAACTGCTGGGGGCATACCCGGGATGGATCTGCAGCAGCCAAGGCTTAACCTCTCCTCTCGTCTCCACTGCTGACCACTGTCACGGACACTGCGCGTTACGCTTTGCTGACAAAGAGACCAATAAACGCGACGACGATGACCAAGACGACGACGATCAAGACGATGTTCAAGATCACGTTCACGACGATCACGAAACACGACGACGATGACGCAGCTGCAGACGAAATGTGTAACGTTCGCATTGAAAGTTTGTTTGTGACTGAACGAAATGTCGCTGAAGCCGCTGCGGCTGGAGCAGAGCAGAGCAGACAAGAGCAGAGAAAGGCAGCGAAGAGCAGAGAAAAGAAGTCTCTGTATATGTTTGTACAAACACAAGTGCATTGGAACAGCTGTTGGTGAGAGCTCCGTCAAAGGCTGCGAGCCACAGTGGGCGAAATGTTTTTAGTTGCACTGATATATTAATAGCTGAGAACTTCAGGAGAAATTCCAGCGAATTTGTTTGTTTGTTTATTAACTATTGGTATTTGAACATAATCCAAGATTTTTATGGATTGGGCTTCTTAGTCTGTCTACAATAAGTTATATTTTTGCTTTATAGACTAAATCAATCATTGCATGGAACAAGGGTAGGTTGAACATTATTTTCAGGATTTTATTTTGTGCCACCTGCAACTTGCTTAAATGAAACTTTGAGACATAAAAAATAATTGCTTGAAAAATTGAGGCTTTATAATAATTATTAATTTTGTAGAGGTTTTTATAGATTTTTACAGATATCAGTTATTACTATACTAAAGCCAAGCGGGGACAACTTTGAGATGCCCTGTAACATCTATTTTAACAATCTATATTAATATATTGATTAAGTACTTCAATAAATTTCTGATTGACGAATTTGTTGACGATATCTTCATAAAGAAACGATAAACCAACTCAAAGGCTCAAAAAATACGATTATTGGAAAAAATAATACTTAATAGACGAAACCTTTTTGAGATCGTTAGGGAAGTTGCTTTAACCCTAAAACCGAGTTTTCATATTTGTGGATAAGAGGCGTGGCACCGAATCCTGACAACATATTTTAGTACCGTTTTGGCATATCTTTTTTTCTATCAAACTTAAAGTCATATTTGCTGATATTGTTACAAATAAAATTATCAATCAAACAAGAGTTGAATCAAGGTTAATTGGTATAAACGCAATAGAAATGGTATTTGGTGTACGAAAATTCGGATTTAGAATTAAAAAAAGGCCCCTTATGATCCCTGAAAGTTTCATCCATTAAGTGTTCTTTTCCAGATGAAACATATCATTAAAAAGTTCGGGCTAGATACGCGGATTAGTTATGCCTTCTATTTTTCCTTTCTAAATAAATTTACTGTTTTTTATAATATATAATGTCAACTGTGCTTAGTTGTACTCCTTAAATAAATAAAAATAAAAAATAAACTCTTTGTTTACTATAAGTGCAATAATCAACCGATTAAAATTATTATACAGTGCTTAGAAACTTTTAAAAACTGTCGAACGCCAAATTACAGTATCGATTTTTTCTTATCTGTTTTTGCTTTAAGGGTTTCAGTCCCATTTTTTCCTTTAAAATTCCATTTTGTATAAACAAAATACCAATATTGACGCTAAGCAATGTACAGCCGATAAAAAAAAAGAAAATTGACTTTGCCGTGCCATAATGTAGAATCTAATTGGATTTGATAATTTGGTTGCTCCATCTCAGCCGCGTAGCCAGAAACTTCGTTTGGGGGGGGCCCGAAACATAAATTTTTTAGAGGGAGGGGTAGAAATGTTTGAGGGTTATCTAGTATGGGATTTGTAATTAAAGTTGAACTTAGTAGTGAAGAATTGCTTTATTAAACAAAAAAAATAATTACCAAAAGTGTATGGATTTGAAAAAACACGGTACAGGAACAACATTTTTTTGCAAACGTTATGATTGAAATTTTAAAGATAAATATTTCGATTAGTCAGGAAAATTCTTGTTCTAATTTATTTTCATAACATTTGTTTGTATCTACCGTATAAAAATAAAATTAGATATACTTCTATAGGCCTTCTTTAGTATTTGTTAAATCATTTTTCACATTCTGTGTACTTTAAAGATATAGGATATACAAATTTCAAATAATTTTTGTTGTAGCTTTAAAAAAATTCCCACTTTTTCAAAAATTTAATTGTATAATGATAAAGTTATTATTAAATGCTAACTGCTCAAAAAATATTTCAGCTTAAACACAAAAAATCAAAATTACCCCAAATTGGGTATTTTTGCCCACTGTGCGAGCGAGCGCACGTAGCAAACAACAATATTTGAGAGAGTGATAAAAGGCACTCACGTACACATCCATACACACACACAAACACACACACACACACTCACATGACGATCAGTTCAACTAAGGCACAAGGAATGTCAAACATTTTGGGTGGCAACATATTCCTTGCCCCTCGCCGCTCTCTTTCACCCCACCACTCTTTATCTCTTGGCACTTTAGTGAATGAATGAATGACAGTTTATGCGCAGTTCAATCAACTTTAAACGATTGCCAATTAGACGCAACAAAATTAATCGATAGATGAGCAACAACAACAACAACAAGAGCAGCAACAACTACGGAAGAGGCTCATAACAAATGCAAATTAATTAGCAATGTTCTTGTTTTTGTTATCTTTGTTGCTGTTGTTTTTGTTGTTGTCTGCTACTAAACCAATTTCAATAATAGGACTAGACAGAAGAGATTCGCATTGGTAAGGGGAAATCTGAAATGCTCTTTCCCAAAATTTTGACTTTGGTTCCAAAAGAAAGTTTGTAAATATAATTTTTTTAAAAAGCGTCAACATTATCTCTACAATAGAATATGTTTTCATCTCTAAATCGGGCTACTTCTTTCTACTTATATCTCTATTAATCTATACCTATGCAACGCCATATTTCTAAATCTTGAATATTTCTTGTTTCAAAGTGTTGCAAATTTGTTTCTCAAAATCTTTCTATAGCAAAGTCTAAAAAGTTCTTTATGCCTTCATCTACGTAAATCTATAAATATCCATATCTCAGCTTCTTTCCATCTCTAAGTCTCAAATATTCTATATCTTTTATCTACGCATTAATAAGTCTTAAAGACTCCATATCTCTACACCTCCGATTTCCCAAGTCTTAAACAGAGGTATTTATATTTCTAGTCAACTCTCTCTCTACTTTTTTTATCTCAAAATTTCAAATATTCCTTAAATCTGCATTTTAAGTCTCAAAAATTCTATATCTCTGCAATCCAGTTTCTCTAAAACTCAAAAATATAAATAGCTTTTCATATTTGACCACTTCCGATCGTCTAAGTCTCCAAAACTCAAAGATTTTCCCATATTTGTATCTTTAGGCAATTCTCAAAACTTTTATATTTCGACTTCTTTGAATCTTTTCGTCCCAAGTATTCCATATCTCAAGATTCTCGCATAAATACGTCTCAAAAATTCTATATCTCTGTTCCTATAAGTCTCAATTTTTAAATAGCATCACATCTTTCAATCACTGTTTCAAAAATCTCACATATCTACTTCTTTGTCTCTCCAAGTCTCAAATATTCCATATCTCAACATCTTTGCATCAATACGTCGCAAAAATTTTCATATTTCTACATCCTGGTTGCTCTAAGTCTCAAAAATTTGAATAGTTTCAAATCTTTCTATCTCTGTCTCAAAAGTCTCACTTTTTTTATATCTTTATATAATATTTATAAGTCTCAAAAATTCCATATCTCAACATCTCTGTGCCTCTAAGACTTCAAAATTCATATAGCTTCTTATCTTTCTATCTCTGTTTCAAAAATCTCATATACCTACTCTTTTTAGCTCTAAATCTGAAATATTCCATATCTCTTCATGTTTCGATTTTTCGTAATCATAAATTCAATATATTTACATCTCTGTATAGCAAAGCCTCAAAAGTTCCACATCTCTACATTTATTCCATATATCCAAATCTATTCATCAATAAGTGTCAAAAAAATATTTCTACATCTATATGTTCCTCCAAGTCGCACCCTTACCTTTCCAAGTCTCAAAGAATCCTATATCTCTATATCTAAATCATTCTTTATATCTTTATATTTCTACATCTCTATATTTCTAATTATCCGTCTTAGAAATTCCATATCTCTGTCTCAAAAATCGCATATCTTCTATGTCTCCTATATCTTCAATATCGTTTATATCTTGTGTATTTTCTTCATCTTCTATACCTTCATTATCTGGAATATTTTCAATATAATGAAATTCTTCAATATCTTGAACATCTTGACTATTTTCTATATATGTTATATCTTATATATCTTGTGTATATTCATATTGTCTATATCTTGACAGTATCTACAATATCTTCATTATCTCCAATATCTTTAATATTTTCTATATCTTCCACATCTTTCATAATTTCCATATCTTCTATATCTTTTATATCTTCAATATCTTCAACATCTCCAATATCTTGAATATCTCCAATATCATCAATATCTTCAATATTTTCAATATCTTCATTATCTGAAATAGCTTCAATATCCTTAATATCTTTAATTTCTTCAATATCTTGAAAATCTTGAATATCTTGATCATCTGAATACCTTCTATACATATCTTCTATATAGTCAATATCTTTTAAATCTTCTACATTTTCAATATCTTCAATACCTTCTGTATTTTCTATATCTTTTATACCTTCTACATCTTCTATAACTTCCATATCTTCTACATCTTCAACATTTTCTACACCTTCCATAGCTTCCATATTTTCCATATCTTCCATATTCGACCCAGCTAAAAAGCTCTCTGGCAGAGTATCCAAACTGAAACTATCACTTAGGCAACTATTGCGGAGATGAGGACCATTATGGGTTGGACCGGTTTGGCACGCTTTTGCATCGGTCGGTGAAAAGCCTTGTCTCTGTCTCTATCTCTTACTGTTTACGCGCTTTGCTCTCTCTCTCCCCTCTCCCTCTCTCTCTCGAGTCACTCGAGGTCTCTCTTTCTCTTGTCGCTTTTCCACCTGCAACGGGCTGCGTGCATTGGCCTTAACATGCCTTAATACGCGGAAATGTGTGAAAGAGAAATCGCATAATCCAATAAGAGCAGCAACAACTTGCAACAAGAAAATTGCAAGGAAAACCCATGCAAAAAAAAAAAAACAATCTTTAATTACCTTGGTCGAGAAGTATAGAAAGCAAAAAAAAAAAGATACTAACAATAACATGGAAAACAAGTGCAAATACTTTTAAATAGGCACGGAATAAAATATATTTTTTTTAAAGAAACTCTATACCCGAGAAAAGCCTTTTTTATTCTAAATCTTTGTGATAAACTTAGGTATGGGGTAGGTGGTGTTAGTGTTAATAACACAAAAGGAAAAGAAAAGAAAAACTATTCCGTTACGAACTTATTTATTAATTTGAAACTGTTACTTTCTGTAGTGCGTTATTTTCATCATGAAAAACTCGAGGTTCCACCAAGAAAATTAAATAGGAACCAGTTTCATAATTTTCCGAAAGAGTTGAGTAAAATAAAAACAAAATATAGGAAAAAAGAAAAATGTTTTTTATACCATTGCATAGATTCTTTAATCTCTAACTGGAGGAAAGCTTTAGGGTAAAAGATGTAAGCTCTGGGTCGATAACTTTAAAATAATTGAATTCAGAAGTTGGTCGTTAGTTTTTCTAGTTAGCTCGATACCAACCCAGGTGTAGATCCAGGATTTTGTCTTGGGGGTTTCCTCACTTTGAAAAGTATGTATATCTGAGCTCGCAAAAGACTTTGATCACATTTTTCGAACTTTTTGGGGAGGTGGGCTCAGGACCCGGAAACCACCCCGGGGATCAATCACTTTCTTCTTTTAAAAGTTTTCAATAAATATTTTTTTAATTCCGAAGCCTATAGATTATTTTTAGTAAGATTTAAGATTACGCGACAATAACAGCATTTCGTGAGATTTTGGTGTTTTTGTCAAAAGATGACAGCATTTACTAATCGGCATAGATTCTTCCAAGATCAGGATTACACGGTTAGATTTTTAGCTTAGATCCATAAAATTGGAACCTTTGCATACATATAATGAGCTGAAATAACAACGAGTTTTTTGTCTAAATTAGGGAGTTGGGTCCAACGACTCTAACACCTACACCCTGTTCAGTTTTAGGCCCATCCGTGATCCATATTTGCCACCGAAGGCTTGAAAAGGGGCTGCCACCAGCCCAAGTCTCTCGACATGAGAGAAGAGATCTAAATTTCTTATTGTGCAATAGCTCCGAAGATCTAATCTAAAGCAGATCGATGTGTTAGGAAGGAAGTAACACATATAAGTGAGGTATAACCAGTGTTACTTGCTTATAGTCCAGATATGATCTGGATGCGTAATTGACTCTGCATGGCTGACTTTTTATGAAAATTTTCAGTAGTTTGAGTTGAAGAACTGACTCCATGACTGTTGTTGGACAGGCATGCATAGCTCCCGAGATAGGAGGGCACCTCACGAGGGCTTTTCTCTGCCTGCTTCACAAGCCAACCAATGCACAATTGACTTCGAAATATTCGGACTATAATATTTCCTACTTTCTTCTTGTTTCCAACAGCATTCCTAGGCTTCAGTATGTTATAGTCTTGTCTATCCGATTTAAAATATTCTTTATCAACGTAGCTCTTTGACTCTTGACTCTTGGTTTCCAATTGAGCACCTTAATTAATAACCAAGAAACAACACCAGATATCATCTGAAGATGTTCCAAAGTTTCTTTAAAGGAGCACGCCTATACACCTCTACGAGGCGGTATGTAAAGAAATCAAAAAGATTTTTATAGAAAAGATAGCTGTTCCTCAGGCTCCCTCTCCGGAATCAAACCCTGATTCCCCGTTACCTGTTGCAACAATGGTAGTCCAAGATACTGCCATCAAAAGTTGATAGGGCAGACATTTGACAGATCTGTCGTCGGTACAAGACCATACGATCTGTAGATCTGTTATCCAGAGTTCAATCAATATAACGATCTAGCCATAGGGGATTGGATTGGAAGTAAGGTTACCTATGCTATGCAGTTCATCTCCAATTTGATGGTGGTCTTAGTTCGCAACCAAAATACTCAATCACTCTTCTTCGTCTACTTGATTGCTCTGGCAATCCTAGCAAGAAAGGGCACCCTAGTTATGGATCAGCGCTAGCAACGGCTTTAAAATTCCGGATAAACTGTTAGTAATAATCAGACCAAAACACATCTTCCTAGTGCTCTGCTCAAGATTATAGGCATAGCTACAGGGTGCGAAACGATAGACATGGCTAATGGGTTGCATATTCCTAACCAGGGCTTCTAAAGAGGAGTATAAGATAGAAAGCATTCAATGTAATCTTTATTTCGTTTACTCCAGTGAGGAGCTTAGGGCCATAAAGGTTTTCGCAATCACACGTTTAAAAATGGGAAGCTTATTGGCGACCGCATCTGAGTCTGCTTCTGGGAATGCCAGCTAGAGTTTGAAGAAAGGCTTCCAGAGTTCTGGGTTTTGGTGGTAGGATTTAATCTGCTCGCGGTGGTGGGGTTGAACGTCTTTGACCAATGATGGTTCCTCCACCGACAGCTCCTCAATGCACCGCCGACAACCTCAATCTCGCTGAATATGAAGAGACAAGCCTGACGTAGTGATTCGGTAACAAAATTCAATTTTCGGTCTGTTGGTCTGCGGGAGGCAGTTGATTTCCCTTCTACCACACCTCCTCTAGGAGAATAAGCTGGAATGCATTCAATCTAATCTTTATTTCGTTTACTTCTGAGAGGAGCTTAGGGGCCATAAAAGTTTCAGTACTTAAAATGGGCAGATCACTTGGCGATTGCATTCGAGTCTGCTTCTGGGTATGACAGCTAGACAGGCCTCCAGAATTCTGGGTATTGGTGCCAGGACTTAACCTGCTCACGGGGGTATGGTTAAACCGCCCTTGACCAATAATGGTTCCTCCGCCGCCAACTCCGTACCACCGACAAAGTGGCGAGCCTGGCGTAGTGATTTGGGAAAGCAGTTGAATTCTCCGGGCTGTTGGTCTGGAGGTACTAACATATATTTTATATCGTTCGTTCACACATATCAAGTAAGCATCCACTATCCAGAGTTCTGGTGGTAGGATTTTATCTGCCCAAGAAAGTACGGTTAAGCCGCCCTTGACCAATATTGTTCCTCCTCCTCAATGCACGTAGCACAGACGATAGCCTCAATTTCGTTGGATGTGGCGAGCCTGACGTAGGGATTTCGGAACGCAAAAGAATTCTTCGGGCTGTTGGTCCGCGGGAGGTACTATATTTGATTAACCTCCTACCACATATATCTGATAAGTATCCGCTATCCGCCATCAGCGACGCTTCCTCTTAGAGTTGCCCCGAGGACTGCGCTGCACCTCAAAGAACAAGTTGCTGAGTAGCTCAAGTTGCCATGCCTTGAAGACCTTCGCTCTTTTATCACCTCATCATATCCTCAAAATGGTCAACTTAGCCACAAACGCTTTACGATTATCCTACTCAACTACGCTATCTTTTTTTACACAATTATAAGTCATACCCGAGCGGCGTCTTTTTTCTACCTCACGTTAAAAAGCTCTTGACAAATCGTATCCAATATTTAGACAGCTGTTAATTGCTGTGGCAACAATATTAGCTAAATGACAAATGCATGCAACAAGAGTTTTAATTAATATGAATTAACTTGGTTAGCAGCGCCAACTAAGCATGCAATTGATAGACATATTAACCCAGTACTCTAGATTTCTGGATGTGCCTCGTCTCGTCTCGTCTCTACTCGTCTCTATTTTTTCCACAGACTGACTTCATTGACTGACGGCTGTTGCTTTCAGCAAAGTAACAATTTTCAGCTTTGTTGCATGCCTCGTTGTTGTTGCTGCTGTTGTTGTTGTTGTGGCTGAGGGGCGGCACTAGGTGGCTAGTGGGCGGTGGGGGTTGCACGTTTCACTGCTGCCTCAATTGAAGCATGCATGTTAGACACGCGAATGCGATAAAAGTACATCACACGTTGAACGCCAAGGAGAGGAAGAGCGGCAAAGAGAGAGAGTGAGACCGTGAGTGAGTGAGTGAGTGCGAGAGCGAGGGTGTCAGTGAGAGCGAGAGAGTGGCAAGTAAACGTTGCGGCAAAATTTACTACTGTAATTGCAATGAATGGCGGCAACATCTTAAAGAGAAACGAGCAGCAGCAAGTGCTTGAGTTTGTTCTTGTTGTTGTTTACGATATATACCTGCCACAAACTAGGGTCTAGGGAGTGGGGGGGTAACCCCACAACTCATATACCATTTTCCAATACACTTTGTGGCAAGAGAGAGAGGAAGAAAAACCTTTGGCATTAGAAATTGAATAACTGGTTTATGACTTGGCTAAAGTTTTCAGCTACGTGCAAAAAAAAACCCACAAAAAAGTGTTGCATGCTTTTAGGCTTGAAAATTATTTACTTGACTATTGAAGTTGTTGCGTGTTGCTTATAAAAGTGTAGCATGCTTTGAGGCGTAAGCCGGGTGGGGCGTGTGCCAGAAATCTCTAGACTGTTTTGGACTAAGTTTCATTTGTCAAAGCACTTAATGATAGATTTTAGAACTCTCTTAACACATTTTAAAGGCAATCGAAGTATTGGAAATCTTTGAGGTAATGCTTGTGCCAAAAATTACGATAAAAGATATTCGATTTCCTAGAATACGATTACTCGTGTCTAATATCGTCTCTTATGTCAATATTTCCATTAGTCAAAATATAATGGCCTTCAAATTTTTAGCTATGTAGTGCGAAAGATAAAAAAACAGCTCTCTTTTCTTAAATAATAAGGCGCCCAAATTGAGCATGGCAGCTCTAAAATTATATGGATCTCAGCTCGAAGGTATGGTAGCTCTAAAGTAATTAGGAAACTTAGTCAAAAATATGTCTACATTGAAATAATAAGGGGTCTAAGTCGAGAATATGGTAACTTTAAATAGCAGGGGCTTAAATTCAGGACCTGGTAACTCTAATATAAGGTTGTCAAAAAAGTCTTGCGGTATTTTTATTGAATTTTCAATTGTTCATAAAATTGGTTATAATAATGCGATTTAAGTCAAATATGCGCCGTTTTGTTCGATGACGAGTTCCCAACGAGATGCCAACTTCATAATGCCCCTCTTATAGAAGCTCGCTTCCCTATTGTCAAAAAACTCGGAGAGCCAATTTTCACAGGACTCTCTTGTGACAACTTCCGATTACCAAGCGCGTTCGTCATGGACAGAAATAGGTGGTAATCACTTGGTGCGAGATCCGGACTATACGGTGGATGCAAAAGAACCTCCCATCCGAGCTCCCGGAGCTTCTGGCGCGTCACCAAAGATGTGTGTGGCCTGGCGTTGTCCTGATGGAAGACAATTCGGCCTCTGTTGATCAAAGATGGCCTCTTCTGCATGAGTGCTGCATTCAAGCGGTCCAGTTGTTGGCAGTACAGGTCCGAATTGAGCGTTTGGCCATAGAGGAGCAGCTCATAGTGGATGATTCCCTGCCAATCCCACCAAACACACAGAAGAACCTTCCTGGCCGTCAATCCAGGCTTGGCCACCGTCGGGGCAGCTTCCCCGCTTTTCGACCACGACCGTTTACGCTTCACGTTGTCGTAAGTGACCCACTTTTCATCGCCAGTCACCATCCGCTTCAAAAACGGGTCGATTTTGTTGCGATTCAGAAGCGATTCGCATGCATCCATACGGTCAAAAATGTTTTTTTGCGTCAAGTCGTGTGGCACCCATACATCGAGCTTCTTTTTCAATCCAAGCTTCTTCAAATGGTTTATAACGGTTTGATGACTCATGCCCAGCTCTTGGCCGATGCTACGGCTGCTACTATGCCGGTCTCTTTCGATCAATTCAGCGATTTTATCGTAATTTTCGACAACAGGCCTTCCGGACCGTGGCGCATCTTCGATCACCTCTGCACCAGAACGAAAACGTTGAAACCATCGTTGTGCGGTGGAAATGGAAACTGTATCGGGTCCATAAACTGCACAAATTTTATTGGCATCATGAGATGCATTTTTGCCTTTATCGTAGTAGTACTGTAAAATATGCCGTATTTTCTCTTTATTTTCCTCCATGTTTGCGACGCTATAACTCACGAACGACTAAAAGCAAACAACAATTAATCAAACTCGTGTTAGCACGTGAAAAGAGCTTTCAAAAAGCTCTAGCGTGAACCGATGCGACGAATACAACTAGAACTACGCGCTTGCAAAGACAAGCTTGCGGAAATACCGCAAGACTTTTTTGACAACCCAATATAATAAGAGACCTAACTTACAGGCATATCAATATTATTTCTAAAATAATAAGGGACCTGAAGCGTAAATAAGATAATTCTAAAATAATAAGGTTACTAAATCAAGAGCATGGAAAATCATATCAATTATAAGGGGCCCAAATTGTGGACATGGTAACTCTAAAATTTTAAAAGTTAATTATAGTAGCCGGTTAAGGGTCTTTTGGTGCTACCTACATTTCCAAGTAATGTCATGCAGCTGCCCTGTCGCTCTATGTGGCACAATGGGCTGCCAAAATTACTCTGTTGGTTCAAGGTTCTTCCTCTGGCCTGAACACAATTCATTACCGGGATATGGCTTGAAGCACAACGTTCCCTCAATTTTGTTTGCTTGCCAGCAAGGCTCGTCCCACCATTAACATAATATTTACCATTAGCCTCAACCAAAGATATACCAAACCCACTATGGAATCAAACCACGCTTATTACATTTTCAATAATTTTCGTGTACTTGATATTTTTTTAAACCCTTTAAGGATCATATCCATACTGCATCAATTTATATGTTTGGGGTTGTTTCAAAGGGGGTGCGCAAAAGAAAACAAGAAATTGCCATAAAAATAACATAACACGAAATAAATGTTAATAGGATGTATAGCAGGTTGGAGAATCTCTCAGACGGGGGACTATGGTAAAAAATAAAACGATCCAACGCTGCTACATCAATTCCTAAAATTTGTTTTTCTAACGTAAGCGCCAGGACAATGGCACCTTCTCCAGCTCCTTGGCACGCAGGGCAGCCTGCCGGTTGCGTTCATGGATTGCCTGCTGTTCGTGCTCGGGAACCAAGATATAACGATTCGAGTCCTTGCGCAAGTAACCATAATGCACAGCCTTGAGCAGTGCATGCGGTATTTGACGTTTCAATTCAATTTCTGTACATTTCAAACGCTTGGACAAAAAGAAAATCATCTCGGGATAAGACACAGGATGATTGAGATCCCGTACAAGGCCCAAGACAGCGCGCATATAGTCCGGATGACGTGGAGTGGGCTGCTGCGGCTGATGTGTCCCTGGATTAGATAGACGTGCAGCTGGCGGCTGCTGTTGTTGCTGCTGCTGCAACTGTTGTTGGCGCTGCTCCTGCCACTGTTGTTCTTGCAGCTGTTGTTGTTGCTGTTGCTCCTGCCACTGTTGTTGTTCAAGCTGTTGCTGCTGCTGTTGCTGACGCATAGGTGCATGCTGCTGCCGCGCTGCTTGGTTGGACTGACGCACAGCATTCTGTGCACGAGCGGCATAGAAGTGAGCACGCTGCTCCGCAATCAGGCGGTGACGCGCAGCGGCCTGTGCCCCATTTTGGTTGATCGTTCCATTTGGCATTGGACGCATAAAGCCCGGCCGCTGGGACGTCATACGTGAATTTGTATAGTAAGCAGATTGCTGCTGTTGCTGGTACATCATGGCCGCCTGTTGTCCGCGTTCGTAGCCGATAAAGCCGGCATTGTGGCGTCCATCGCCGAGGTGCATGTGGCTCATGCCGTGTCGCGAAAACAGGCGTGGCTGGCGGCCATCTGCATAAGCGCCTGCTGCTGGTCCCTCAAAACGCCGCTGCGGTTGCTGTGATAAGTATTCACCATTTGCTTCCGAAGCCTCATAGTACTGCAACTGATTGCGCTCTGCGGCATAAGAGCGATGTGGCAACATCGTATCTAAAGCAGTTTTTTTTTTTAATAACTAAATTTAGTCTGACTATTTTATTTTTTTGTTCAAATTAAGTGTAACCGTAAGAGCTATTTTTTCGAATGACACGAAAATCGAGGTTCGCGTTTGAAGCAGGGATCATTGAAACTGTGATATCAGAATTTTACATAATATTTAACTAGGAAGTTATGTATAGGCTGTAGGCCTGCCCAATAAAACACATGATCATGACACGAGAACGGGGTTCGCGTTTGGAGCAATGCTCATCCATCCTTTGACCGGCAACTTAGCTTAACTAAGCTATCTGGGTCGAATCCATGCCTGCTTGCCCAAAAAATTGCAATAAATATTTTGGGTAAGCTCCGTACAAGCATCTGCAATTCAGTAAGGATAATTTCCTGACTGCTTATTTTGTCCGTCGCCGCTAGGATGGGCATGGCTATCTCAATAACTGTTCGAAGAGAGCGGGGACCTGACAGTTTATAGCCTAATCCGAACGGCGAAGTCTTGAATTAAATAAAGATTTCGGTAATGACTACGTCACTTCAAGCAGCTCGAATATTGTCAGAAATTCCAGGTGGTGGTCAGCCAACATCAAATTTTCCAACAAAGTCGAAAGTGTAGTACAATTCCATATAAATTCCGTGGATATCAACAGTTGCCACTTTACAGATAAGACCAAAAGGTTTTCCCACATTTGCTTATTGTAAAGCTCTATTTATTTGCTGCTATTGTTTGTTTTTTTACATTGTGGCACGTTTTTTACTGCTCGGTGAACCGTCGCAAATATTACCAAAATACCCAAAGCAATTATTTCACCCGCTACGCTCAGCTATTTGCCACAGCCGCGTTTCATGTCGCGCGCCAAGACAGAGAGTTAGATAAAGCTTACTCCTCCTATAGCAACAAGTCACCGCCGCTTAGCTCAAATATACCGTTGTTGCTGCAGAAACAAAAATCCGAAACGGATCTCAAGCTTAGCCTCTATCGCAGCAAATCCAAGGAGTCTAGTCCCAGTTAGCTGCGTGCACCCTTGCAGCATCTATATATCCGTGCTGCTCAATGGCAGCAGCAGATCTAGCTCCAATTCCACCGAGTCGCTTAGCTCCAATTGTAGCAGCGGCAGCATAGTCAATGGTCGCTCAGCCAAGGGGCCAAAGCCGCCGGAGCGCGTGCAATCCCTGCCGAAAACTCATCTTCCACACTGAAGGTTTGATTACAAATCGTGGAATTGGTTCAGCTTGCCATCTTCACAAATATTCAAGCAAGTGTGAACTTGTTGTCATCGTTCAGACTTTCTTTAAAGTGGAACAATAGAATAGTCTGAATTAAAGTAGCCTAGCAGGCTAAGGTTCTATTGGTGCTACCTAGATTTAGTTCAATATCTTAACGTAGTAGTTGTGCCGAAAACACTCAAAATTCCAGTACTAAAAATTTAGATTTTTTTTATTTTCCTACACTTCCATAGCACTCGTGCCACCAGACGCAAACTCATACCGAATCTTTTTAATAGCATGCTGACGGTTATAGCCGACGCAGATCATCCGCTGACGCAACAGGAGATTGAAGATGCCATCTCAGAGCGTCTGGAAAGCAATGATGAGGAGCTAAGGCGGTGAATCTTAACGACGCGCTCATCATAGGCTACCTAAGTCTACAGGACTCTCACTATTCCATGCGACTCAAGCTAGTGGATATACAGGGAATACCAGAACCCAGGCAACTAGGTGAGTTGTAACAGGCCCATGTAGGATATCAGTTTATACTATTAATCATGCCAGGTACATCGGATGGAATCCTAACGCCGGAGCATGTGAAATATGAACCCAAAACGGATGAAGTGCAAGTTGGAAACGCAAGAGAGAGCACTGAGTACAATATTGTGGCTAGAAGAGAAGAACAAATTTTACTTAAAGATGAAACTGGCAAAAAGGAAACCGATACAATCTCTCAAGATAAGTGGAAAGGGAAGCTATACAGATTCGAGCAAGAGTCTGCCTGGGAACAAGATCTTCTACAATAGTTAGTAGCTTGAACTTGAAGGCCGGTTTCAAGAAACAGAAAAACGGATATCAAAATTTAAGATGAAATTTATTTATTTATCTCATGACATCCCAACGTTGCTTAACACAACATAGAAATTTAACCATCGACGGGATAACGACTATAACCAAACTGAAATATATCTGGGACAACATCTGGGACTTAAGCGGTTTCGGTAAAGAATTGACAACTATTTGAAAAAAATACATCATTAAATACACTTTAGTAGGTGGAACGACATTTTTAACACATTTTTGAATCGTTATTGGTAACAAATCCATGATAAAATCCATGATAAAATCCATGATTTATATTTTTTATAGGCCAAATATTTTCATTAAAAAATAAAGTCTGTACTAACCATATGTAAGTTCCAAATGTTTATCGTTAATTATAATTAAAAGGGGAACAAAGAAATTGAAGAAAGTAGGGATTGTGGAGGAGGATCAAAAACTGTAGGACATCCCTAATTGCATAAGTTTCCCATGTTGCAGAACCATTTTGAGAACTCGGAGGAAACCAGCCAGATTCGCTATGGGCACAAAGGCTAGACTACCCAGATCCTCAAAGAATGGTTTAACCTAAAACTGGATTCGCCTTCTAAGAAGCGCCGGGCAGTCGCATAGCAGATGCAGGATACTTTCTGTCTCTTCCTTATCTCTGCAGCTGCGACAGAAATCGTGATGGGGAACGTGCAACCTCTCAGCCATGCAGTGCCCTGTTACCACGCCTACCAACATCCTAGTCCTGTTTTTATGGAAGCGCAGGAGTTCAGATGTTCGTTATGGATCATATCTAAGCCAGAGTGCTCGGGAGATGCGACAACCGGACACCATGTCACATTCTCCTTCAGCCAGAGCTTTAGCCGACTCACTGTTTTGTGATAGGACGTCCTGTAATGATCTTTTTATATCCGTAACCGCAAGGTTAGCTGCCAGCGCTGTGCCGTTCCTGGCGCACTCGTCCGCCGCACCAGGGACACCTGAGTGACCCGGAACCCAGCATGTGGTTATCGAGTGGTAATGGATACGGTAGAGTGCTAGCGTTGTATTACGTCTCAGTTTACTCTTTATGGTGTTAGATGACAGATCTTTAATAGCAGCCTGACTATCGACAATAATTACAATGTTTCTTGGACGGAAGTCTAATAGGTCTGGCCGCTTCCCAGACTGCGTATATCTCCGCCTGAATAACGCTACACCAACCGGGTAGGCGGATTAAAATCAAAAAATTGATAAATCGAGACGGAATCGATTTATCAACTACTATTTCCCCTTCTTTGTGGCAGTCTTCCCGGAGAGGGAAGATTGAAGGCAATGAACCACCTTAAAAGGGAACGACCTGACAATCTATACTGATGGTTCGAAGTTGAATGAGGGCACAGGAGCAGTCATTTTATCTGAAGAGCTTTCAACGAAGCTTTTATTCCGCCTACCCGATTGGTGTGGCGTTATTCAGGCGGAGATATACGCAGTCTGGGAAGCGGCCAGACCTTTTAGACTTCCGTGCTCATTTGATTTTTGGGGTAATATGTCCCCGGCATGTAGCTCTGACTGACCATACTTGACTAAAAGACGAAACTTCTTCAAAGGATTCAGTAGCAAGCATAGCGTTCCTTCTTAAGAGTACGTACAAAACTTCTTGAGTGAACTAATTTCTCGAACTACGTATTTCCAAAAACAGTAGTTACAATCTCTTTATAGAGTTTTCAAAATTTTTGACATCCCCTTCGATAATTTTCTCAAAAGTGCGCATCTTTCAGTCGAACAACTGGAAGCACATACCGTCATACATCTATATTTTTAAGCGGCTTAGAATGAGTCACTTCCGTTGCGTTCCGTTCCTTTTCGATCCCAATCTATTGCCTACCCCAACTCAATGGCTCACACGTTACTTTGGCTTAATAATTTTCATGGCCTGGCAGCCGGGATTACTCAGTTCAATGAGAATGTGGAAAATGTGGCACGCGTGTGTGGTTTCCACTGGGTTGTGTGTCTTTGGATGTGTCTGATAAATGGCTTTTATCTTTTTAAAGCACTTCAGTGCATGGCTTCCATAGAAATTGAAAACAGCACAAAAAAAAAAAAATAACCCCCCCGGTGGGTTAGGGGTAACTGCAAAGAAAAGAGCAAGCGGCAAAATGTGTCTGCCACCAAAAAATTACCCCATCCAAATCCAAACCAAGCCAAAAGTTGCCTTTTTATTTTGGGCTCCATGGCGGGGCAGCATCTGGCAACTGGCGGCAATGATGAGGACGACAAGGACGATTGGGACGACCAGCAGCACAGCACAGCAAGGACAGCGCCGACGTTGGCGTCTCTCAATGATGTCTCTGAAAGTCTCTCCGGGAATGTCATTCTTGTTGTTGTTGGGTATCCTTCGGTTTTTGGCCGTACATTATTTTGTGCGCGTTATGAGCAAGTTAATTATGGTGTCTGATATTTTTCTTACACTTTTCGGTTTTTGGGTTTTAGTTGTGCTTTTTGATATGGCGCTACAATCAAGGATTAAAGGCATATTGGTTTGTTGGGAGCGAAATTTTTTTAAATCGTATTTTGGTCGTTTGAATGTCACGAAAATTAATTGAATTTGTTAGCTTCAGATTTGAGAGTATGAAAACTTGGATTTTCGAAAAAAATCTTCGACCTTAAATTTAATTCTGAAAAATAAAAAACTTTCGGCTAAATCTTGGAGGAATATTTGAATCCTATAATTCACTCAAAAGAAGGGCTCTGTGTTTTATATATAAGTCAATATACGACAAACCAGCCATCCCCCGTCACACTGAAATTTTTAAGATAAATAAATGATTTTGGGTTTAAAATTTTCTTGTTTTCGTCTAGCCAGATTCGTTATCAGCGACACCGAAAAGCCATATTTGCATACCCAACTTGGGTAATAATACAAAGAGGATTACTTTATTTTTGGCGATCATCTTGGACTCGCTATTTTGCATTTTTTTCACAACTAATAAGGTATGACATTGTCATTTAGCGACTCGGCCAGATAGCTCGGGTTAGTCCTAGACAGCAAACTGAACTGGAACCTGAATACAGAAGATCGAAGAAAAAAGTCCACGATCGCATTATATACTTGTAAGAAAGCCATTGGACTTAAATGGGGATTGACCCCAAACATATTTCATTACCTGTACATTGTCAGACCTTTACTGATGTATGGAGATCAGATCAAAGGTGGCCAACCTTAGACAAGAGGTCCAACCATAAAAAGTTGAGTAAGGTTCAGCGAACCGCCTAACTTACCATTAGTGGAGCGCTACGATTCTCAAGGGTAACCTACTTATTCCTGACAGTACAGACTACTGCATCCCGCAGGAACACTTCATAACCAAATTCAAAACCCATATTCCAACCAGGGAGGAGTGGAGTATAGGTGTACCAGGCCCAGCTGACTCGATAAAGACATACACGGATGGTTCCAAGATGGACGGCCGTGAAGGCGGAGGCATTCCAGGACATAGGGGCATAGAGGGCAACTGTTTTGCGGATGAACTGGCTAGACAAGGAACTACCAGCATCCTCCTTCAGGACAAGGAAGGCCTGGGTTACTCATGGCTGGCTGAGAATACGAAATTACTGCGCTCTTTGTGCAAGCCAAACGTGAAATCGAACACGTGCAAGATCTCGCGGCAAAACTGGCCGACATATTGCAGTAAAAGAACTAAGGAGCTTTGCTATCTAAATAGAGCCAAGTGCTCAACTGTCATCCGTGCTATCACAGGACACTGGCTGGTGGGGAAGCATGCATCCAGGCTGGATGCTCCCCATCGTTACTTCTGTAGAAGCTGTGGCAATGAGGAGGAGCTGAAAACATGGGAACAATTTTTCTGTTATTGCCCAGGGCTGGGCAGCAAAAGATTCCGTTTCCTAAAATCACACTTTCTTGATGAATTATCTCAGCTCTCCGAACAGAGTCCAAAATGCTTCTAAAGGTTTATTAAGGCTGACGGATGGCTGTCTCTTTTCATATAGCGACCTCTTAAGGGGGGAAGAGTGGTGAATGGCCTAAGTGAGTTGGGTTGAGTCTGTCCCAATTGCCGCCCAAACCTAAACTAGTAAGGAACTTATAATCAAAAGTATCTGAATAGAGCATATAAGGGGTTTCAGTGATGTCTTTCTGAGAATAAGATTAAAATTACTGATTAAGTTATGGAGTTACTTTGATTTGGCAGCCATTGTAGCTCCGCCATTTTGAAATATCAAAACTCAACATTTGGCTTTAACAAGTAGACGAGTGGTAAAAACTTAAACCCTACAGATATTCGAGATCCGTCGTCCAGCAATATTTTTGGGGTCGTTAATTAAGTTTTCTTAAGATTATATGAGAGCCCTGATGTGCTGGAAGTTATCGAAGCTCGGACTCGTAATCCATATATTGTATATAGAAGACCTACTCAAACCTCTGAACGTCGATACTTTTTTTACGCAACCTCAAAAAACACCTAAAAATGACGTCCGACAAGGTTTTTTGTATATTTTTAGTGCCGCTGAATCCGAATCCCAGGTCTGAAACTTAGTGTGTCATTATTTTAGTATAATTCAAAGGGCACCTTAAAGAAATGATTTCGGATTTTGAAATTTTTTTCTTAATATGTTTTCTGATGTGGTTGAATCCGAATTTTGGTTCGGAAATTCCCAGCCTCAACCAAAATAGCTCGCTTTATGGAATTTCCGATTCAGATTCGGCGACCCTAAAAATATTGACAAAACATGAAAAATGAGCGTCAATCTTTTTTCTTTTTTTTCCAAACTTAAAGGAAATTACTCCGTGCTAAAAGATCCCATGCTAGCCATCACAAGTTCACGATTTATAGAAGTAGTAGTATTTTAAAACTCGTTTCAAGCTCAAAACCAGACTCCTAATGTTCTGGCCTGCACACTCAAGCGTATTGGAGAGATCCGATGCGTGCCATCCCAAGTTCACGAATTTTTGGAATAGTATTTTAAAATTTCAAGCTCAAACACTTGACCCTTACTGTTTTGGTCTGGTCACTCTAGTTAATTGTAGCGCACTTGTTGGGTTCCTTTAGTCATCTCTAAAACGGATGAGTCATATGTTGTCGCCCTGGCCACCCTACCCCTCAAAGGATACGCAAAAGTTTTTGATGCTGCCTGGCTTATGAAAGGCGACGCGACGCGTTGCGACGCTTTACTATTCCGCTGCTGCTGCGCTGCTTTCGCTCTGCTGCTCATTTTATTTCATCATTAATATTTAAGCGACGTCGATTCAATCGATTGATGCTAGGCGTGAGCGGAGGGAAGAGAAAAGCTCTCTCTACGTCGAAGAGCAGACATAAACATAAAATGCGTCAGTGTGTGTGGGCATATGTGTGTTGAGTCAGTGTGTGTGTGTGCTTGATGGACAAACGAACAGACAGCATCAAGTCAAATTGAAGTTGAATTTCTCTTGCCGGGCTTAATGAGCGCAAAGTAATTACTTAATTAGTGCGCGCGTGTGTGTGTGTGTGGGGAGAGAGTGAGAGACTAAGAGAGCGCAAGAGGGAATGTCATGCACCATTAAAGCAGCTTAACTGTAATGCGCCAAGTCGCATTTAAACTTGATTAGTTTTATGACTCTCCCAATCTCCCAATGGCTCTCTCAGTCCGTGTCTAATCACTGAGTTCAGTTCAAATCAAAACGCAATAAATGGACTACAGCCAAGGAGCGCCAGCAACTTGCATAAGTCCAACAGACAGGGCCAAAATGCTGGGTTAAACACTTTACAGGGACAAAGAATTAGGGGGAAGAAAAAAAAAGGAAAGGATCTCATATGCGAAGTAAATATTAGTAATAAGCTTGTAAGAAAAATTTCAATTTGAAAATTGCTCCAGAATGAAGGCCGGCCGGACAGCTAGATTTATCTTCAAAGGATTTCTACTGCTTGTATAAAATATCTTAAATAAACTTAAAGTTTGGAGAAAAAGAAAGTAATGTGGTGGGAATGGAATACTGCGTCCCCCAAATAATATACATATAGTCTTCTGTAATATCTTAAAAGAGATGTATCATTGTTAATGTTAAATCATGGAAATGAAAAATGGTTTATTTGGTGTAATTCTCTTCCGAAAAAAAACCTTCAACAAAGCCATACAAAGATTTAATGGAAAACCTGAACCTTCAGTTTCAATGATTAAGAGAGATTAGGAGGCGGTTATGCTTGAACCTGCACAAATGACGTAGAAAGTGCAGGTGTCCCAAAAGCATTCGTCTCGCAAGGTATCTATATTTTATGTATATTTGGACATGTAGAAGCCACGATACAATGCATTTTGGAACATGCTTCTGAAAACTGGTTCAATATTTATATGGCCATTATGTGAAATAATCGGGAGGGTAGGGTATGACTTAAGCCTCACCAAGAAAGACGCTGCAGATCTAGCAAAGGACGTGCCTATGATTCTGTAGCCAAGGAATGAAATGGTAGCAGAGTTTAGGTTCAATCAAAACTTTGATACCAAACTCAGTACGAAAGAGGCTTCGACCTCTCTTGAGCCACTTCACCCTATGAAACCACAACAAAGTGGTACACAAATGGATCACTCACTGATCAAGGCAGTGACTTGGGGATAGTAGGACCCGTGACCAAATATTACGAACCTCTAGGCAGGCACACCAGCTGAAGTCTCTGCTATTAGAAGATGTGCAGTATTCAATCTGTAAAAGAACTACCACGATAAAGATATTTCCATCCTGTCTGATATTCAAGCACCGACAAAATCATTAAGCAAAGCCAAGAACACATCAAGGCTGATCAAAGAAGTGAGAACTTCTCAGGATAAATTAGGATCCAGGAATAAGCTCACGATTAGATGGTTTCCAAGGCATAACAACATTCCTGGAAATGAGCTGGCAGATAAACTTATAAGGACCGGTGCAGCAACACCGCTAAGGGGTCCTGAACCAGACTGTGGGATTGGTACGGAATCTACTGAGAATAGAAAAACAGTCAAAAACACTCCCCTCCAACTACAACAGTAAGAGATCAAACTCGCGGGAAGATCATCGTGAGAATCCTGACGGGACTTCTGACCGGATATTGTAGGCTCCACAGCCACTTAAACAAAATTGGCATAGTAGTGGACTATATCGCTTCTGTAGCATGGGGGAAGAAACTTCTTCGCATATATTATGTGAATGTATGACACTCACAGGTAAAAGAAACAAGCTCCTGGGCAAGTACGTTCTTCCACCGGAGATCGTTGTTACCATAGGTCCAAATAAAATACTGCAATGCACGCCATAGGGCTTTTGAGTGAGCTTTGAACCATAAAGGGGGTACAATAGATACACTTGGGTCGCAGTAAACTTCCTCATCCAATAATAATAATAAATAAATATGAAAAAATGGTCAGATTTTTTTCAAAAAATATATAATATAAATTTAGTTTAAAATAAATAGGGTCAAAAGAAACCATAATAGGATGGCAAAGGCCCTTTCCAACAAAAAGTCTAAAAATGAGAAGTTTTAAAAATCTGATTCAATAAAATATGATCTGAATCTCTACTAAAAGAGGCCCGGTATTGTTAACCATTTATAATTAATCATCATTAATCTGCTTTGGGTTCCAGGTCTCCGAGATACCGTGGGCCAAGGCAGATAAACTAGCTAGACTAGGTACGACGGTACCACTTCAGCCGGATAAGGCGTTGATACCTATACCACTAGGAACGTATAAATTACTAATAGATAGAAGTATCATTAATAATGCAAACTATAGATAGAAGCAAACTGGAACCTGTCTTATTAGTTGAAAAACCTGGCCGCAATAGAGCTCGAATAGGACTAAGTAACTTTTAAAACTCAACAGACTAGACATAAGAGCTACGATAGGGGCTGTTACTGGGCACTGTCTTATTGGTAGGCACGCCAATAGATTGGGCGTGCCGTTTTTTGACTACTATAGAGAATATAGAATACTGTTAGGAGGTAGATGAGGAGGAAAAAACAGTGAAGCACCTTCTGTGGGATGCATGGCACTATGCAGGAGGAGACTGAATACACTGGGCTGCGAAACTATTGGGAATACCTATAACTGAATTCACTGGAATCAGAATAAATAAGATTAATTCCTTTATTAAATCGACAGGTTGGTTTAAAGAGGTTACAGGAGAGTAAGGACTAGCTCAAGTGGCATCACAACGGGTCTTTCGTAGGTCTAGATGTGTCGGAAGCCAACCACTTCTACCTACCTACCTGCAAACCTAAGGGCCGTTGTGATCCTTTTAATAATATCTCGTAATTCATAAAAAAATATATTTTTTTGATCATCAAATTAGAAAAATCTGTTTAGCACGCATTTATGTATTTTTATGTGTTTCATATTGGACTACACATTTGTGCGTAGTTTGATTGAAATTGGTACACTATTTCATATAGCTATCATACAGAAATGTAACCTTTGCACTCTAATTCAAATAGTCACCAGCGGGTCAGCTAATTATTGGATCATGTGTAACGCTATTAGAGCGATGGGTGCAGTGATAAGTCGTAGTCATCATTTATTTTATCACCATTCCCGATACCCTTCTAAACAAGCCCATAATGATTATTTTCTTAAGAAAATTTGGGTCAAATGTCTGGAGAATGTCTTTCTAACAACTTTATGGTGTCTTCATTAAATTATGTATCTTAAACGTTTCTAGAGACGGGAAGCAAAGTACGATATATTGTCATTAAACTTTTTTTTTTTAAATCAAAATTCGTTTATTTTTATAGAATGCATTTAGCTCAAGTTTAGTTTCGCCCATCCCAGCCATAAGGCCAAATTAGGCCGTTATATAAATTTTGAGTTAGGAACTATGATTTTTTCAATTGTCTCTTCAATCTTCTTAATGGCCCATCATTCATTTAGTTTTTCGACAGCATGTTTTTGTGTCTGGCTAGACGCTCATTATTTCGGCTACCGTGCTTGTTGATTTGGCATTTTATGGCATCCAGATTGAGGTCATCTAAACGTATACGAAGATTTTTTATAGAGTGTATGTAGTCCATACAAAAATTACTGATCAGAAGTCATTATTATGATGATTATTTGACTTGTTTAAAGAATTTGAATTATCTTTTATTTAAAAACATTATATAACTACTTACATAAATAAAACTTTCAACACTACGCTAAATTCGTTGTACCTTTTCTTAAAGACGAAAAAAAATCACCCTCTCTTTTCTATACGGCAAGACGTTATCCACTGCAACTTCTACTAACCCACTCACTTCATTTTTTTGCTCTTTGAGGCAAAAGAGCATTAAAAAAATGTTGCCTACTTTTAAGCGTCGGCTTTTTATTGCCGCTCAGACAGCCATAACAACAACAACAGCAACAACAACAACAACTTTTTGACATAAACACCACAAAAATGAGAGCGTAACACCTGCGACAGCCGCCGGCAGACAATAACAAATCACACAAAGAGAGTGTAGAGTAGCAGTAAATAAATAAAAGCAATAAGCACAGTTACAGCTACAGTTATGGCCGTGGCAGCGCAGTCGCTGCTCAGTCATAAGTAGGTAAAACGGCGGCAGACTTTGGTTTAATGCCAAGTCGGGGCAGGCCGACTTATGTATACACTGCTGCCACAGCTGCACAAAAGTTTAAATAATAGCACTATTATTAACAGCAAGTTGGAAGTTTTTGGATAAAAAGTTATAGCTGTAGAAAGTGCAAAGAGGAGTGGAGAGGGGGATAGTCATTCCCAAATTTAAAAAGCCTTTTTTTTAATATGACAGCAATTAAAGGTAAGTTTATTATGTTTTTTTATAATATTGCGCAAAATTTAAACAGATTGAGCTTACAAGAGTCGAAAAATTTACCTTAGTGAGCTTTTTTAAGGGAACGCCAATAAGAGTTATGGAGTTGAAAAATATCAATGCTAAAAAAATGCTTCAATTAAAAGTGCAAGCCACTTTTTATCAAATTTAGGGATTAATTTTTAATTTTTATTAAAAAAAAAAATCAAGCGTAATTCTTATTTTTTGACTTTAAAAATAAAAAAATATGAACGAATATTTAAATGACAATTTATATTAAGAAATTGCAGTTATTTTTTTATTTATAATTAAAGTAATAAAATAATATTTAAATTTTAAATTGTATCATAAAAATTTCAGTTATTTTGATTTCTTATAATAAAAAAAATATGTACTTAAATGTCAATTTTTATTTTTGAATGTTAATTTTTGTAATGAAAACTACAGTTATTTTTAAATGCCAATTTTAATTATAAAATTCTTATTGCAATAAAATTAAAAAATAATAGCAGATTTAATTGCAAATTATATAATAAAAATTGACCTTTAAAAATAATTGCATATTTGATGGCAATTTTTATAAACAAAATTCACATTTAAAAATAACTGCAAGTCTTATATTAAAAATTGACAATTAAAAAAAAAATTGACAATTAAAATAAAAATCAATTTTTATAATAAAAATTCACATTTAAAAATAACGCAAGTCGTATTGACAATTAAAAAAAAAATTGCCAATTACATTAAAAATAAATTTTTATAATAAAAATTCACGATTAAAAATAACTGCAAATCTTATAATAAAACTTGACACTTAAAAAAAAAAAATTAAATTTTTATAATAAAAATTCACATTTAAAAATAACTGCAAATCATTTAATAAAAATTGACAATTAAAAAAAAAAACAATTTTTATAATACAAATTTACATTTTAATAAAAAAAACTGCAATTTTTATAATGCGAATTGCATTTAAATATAACTTTTTTCATTGTTATTTAAAAATGATGAAATAATATTATATTTATAACGCAATTTTGATTTAAAAAATGTAATTATTAGTTATTTGCTGATTTCTAATCAAAAAATCATTATTATATTATATGAATTAAAAAATAATTTCAGATTTAACTGCAATTTTTATAATAAAAACTCAAATTTAAAAATAACTGCAAGTCTTTTAATAAAAATTGACAATTAAAAATATTAATTCTTATAATAAAAATTCACATTTAAACTTAACTGCAAATCTTTTAATAAAAATGGACAATTAAAAAAAAAATTAATCAATTCTTATAATAAAAATTCACATTTAAAATTGGCTGCAAATATTATCATAAAAAACCATTTTTTTTAATAAAAATTTACATTTTTATAAAAAAAACTGCAATTTTTATAGGAAAAATTTACAGTTAAATATTATTCGACGACGTCAATCGGTTGAAATCTGTCAAAGTTATTCAATATTTCCATCGACCACATTCAAATGGTGCACCCTGTATTATTTCTTCATTGTTTTTTTAAAAATGATGAAAAAATATTTATTACACAATTTTAATAAAAAAAAAACAAAATTTCTAATTATTGGCTCATTTTTATTAAAAAAAAATGATAAAAGTTGCCATCCCTGGCTTTATAAAAACAAAATTTACAGAATGTTTTGTGGGTTTTAGCGGAGGAGAGAAAATAATGCTAAAGTGCATAAAAAAATATATTTAGGTTTCTTTTTTGACTTAAACAAAATATTTTTTAAAGACCATAATATTTCATATTTAAGTCAAAAAACCTATTAACGATTTTATCGATATTTTTTCAATTTTTTGTATTTAAGCTTACTTAAAAAGTGTCTGTTAGTATTTATTTTTAGTAATGATACCTCCTAGAGTTCTGTTTATATGAATTCAATCAAATTATTAGAGATAGTATTTTCATATTTGATACATGGATAGCGACTCCGATATACATAAAAATTTGAAGAAACCAAATTTTTTCAATGCAAACCATTTTAAGTTTTAACTGGGACTTGGATACTTTCTAAAAAAAATACTTTCAAAAATATTACAATTGCATAGAAGAAGCGAGGAAATTTTTTTTGGATGTAGTTAAAAAAAAAGAGTTATTTTTTGGCGAAATAAAAATACTATTAAAAGTCGGTAGAAGGCTTCATATAATATATACTTTTTTCCTTTTTTTTAAAAGAAATAAGAGATCACTATATTTTATTTCTAAAAAAAATACTTTCAAAATTTTACTTTTGTATAGGAGATGCGAAGAAATTTTTTTTAGATTTGGTTAAAAAAATGATTTATTTTTTGGCGAAATTAAAATACTACAATATTAAAAATCGGTAGAAGGCTTCACATAATATTATTTATTTTTTATTTTTAAATGTGATTAAACGAAATAAGAGATGACAATGTTCTCGAATATCTTCGAATTTAGTCGAATAAAAATGGATTCCCTATTAAAATTGTATGGTAGATGCTTTTTTACATTTTTGGGGATTTGGTAAGAGAATACTTTTTTGTACGAAAATAATTTGGGACCTCAAACAACACTTCAAAACCTAAAGGAAATAAGAATTTCAGATTTCCAATATAATTCATGTTCTTTTTTTTTCTAGAAACTTCTAAGCAACATTTTTGTTCACCATTTTAATATACCCCTTACCCACTCAATATAGTGTATTATAAAAATCATATAAAAATGAGACAATATAAAGAAAATTTAAAACATTTTCGCTTGTGGATTACACGTAAAATGGCGGCCATGATGCCAACTGTCACGCATGCAGCGGGGTCATGCCAGTGGCAGGACGGGGCAGGAGGACCAGGCCTCCTGTTCCTTCCTTCTGGCATCGTCTAAGGCTGAGTGGATTACAAGGCGCATACAACGCGTTGCCATGTTGTAAAATCCGAAGAAGTACAAGAAGCAGCCGCGGCAGGAGTCTATCTATGTTTTTTATGTTGTCTGGCCTGGGACTGTTAGCAGGCGGTGGCAAAGGCTATGGGGACTGAGCTGGGCGGGGGGACTGGTTGGGGACTGGGTACTTCAGGTGGCAAGGAGCAAGCTGGAAGGAAAAACAACAGTTGAAATTCCCATGATGCAAACTTTATTCTATTACGACTTTGCCAAACAACAAGAGAAACAATTGAAAGTTGGCTGCGGTTTTGCCATTGTTTGAAAGGCGCTCCAAAAACTTGGCCAGAGGAGCACAAAGATGATACATACTATACAGCTGAGACACAGCTCTGGGCACAGAGATAGGGAGAGAGAGGAGAGAGGAGCCCGGACCACTGGCGGATTGGTATTTTGGTAACAACTAAGCCCAGCGCCACATTTATGGCATTGGGATTTGCATGGGCTTAGAACTTGTGCGTGAATTAGTTGGCTACACTGCAAAAAATTATATAGTTCATTAAGGTTAATTCTAATGCATACTGGTATAAGTCAAACAACTGCTTGGGATGCCCGTAGCTATTGATTTCTCATCAATATATTGAAAAATTACCTAGATTAATGGAGTTCCAACAAAGCTCCCAAAATTTCGGGATTCCACAAGAACAGACGATGGATGCTTAAAGAAGTTCGACTTTTGGCACCCCACCTCATGTTCCGCATTACGAAGTCTGTCGTAGCTATAGGATATATATAGGATATATAAAGTATTCCATACTTTCGAAAACTCAACCAAAGATTCTTTCATTTTTCATTTGATTTCAGTCTGGGCCTATCTAATCTAATCTCAGCTCAAAAAATTCAAACTGAATTAATTATAAATTATCTATATTAGTTTTGCATTTTTATACGCAAAGTAGTGCTGGAGAAACAACGATGTTGGCCGATATTTCGATATTTTAAAATTTGATTTATCGATTGCTCAAATTATTTCAAAGTGGGCCATCTGTTGGTTTGCGTTTTTTCCAACGATATTTCAATTGTCAAACACTTATAGAAACCAAAAATTAAATAATAAATTTTGACCATACTTTCTAAGCTGGTGCTTATAATTCACAACTTGTTCAAGAGATATTTTAAAAACTACAATTAATGTCTAAGCTAAATTTTGTACATATAAAATATTTTAATACTTCTTCTTGTTTTATTATTAATTTTCTAACATTTTTGAATAAAATAAGTTGGTTATTAGTTTAGCTTTTTTTGGAGACCAATTAAAATAAATTTCCTTAAATATTTTTAAGCGCTAAATAAATAAGGTAACACTTTACTAAATCGACCTTCAACCAAAACGCAATTTTCCAAAATTTTCTTTATGAATTATTTTGACAAAAATTTAAAAATAATTTAAATAAATTTGTTAATGGTTTCCAGTGTTTTTCATTCACAAACTATCGAAAATCGGAATATTTCCATTTTTTTCAGTAATAATTCATACGATCCAAGAATAATTGAGCTAAGAAATTTTTCTATGTACTAATTAAAAAAAAAAATGTTTAAATATATTAAAGAAATGTAAATGTACATTAGGGTGGTCCGGGCTTAAACTTATATTAATTTTTAAGCAAATAATTTACCAATTCGGGAATTCGTAGTATTGAGCTATAGTAGGATTTTTCCCATTTATTAATTATAAACAAAATTTATTTTAAGTACATTTGTGCAATGTAAATGTCCATTAGAGTGATCCAGGCTTATACTTTGAGTTTTTTAAGAGCATAATTTACCAATTCCGGAAGTTTTCCAAAATTTTCCTAAAATAAATAATATCCCTGAATAAATGAGTTAACCGTTTTTGCAAAAGCGACCACGAACCATAAAAAGTTTCCTTTACATTTTTTTCGTATACTATTTTTACATATATGAAAAAAATTAAATTTTAAGAATTATAATGTATATTTATACCCTGTACCGTATGGTACAAAGGGTATATTAAATTTGTGCAAGCCGGAAATGTATGTAACATATAGAAGGAGACGTCGGAGACACCCCAAAGTTACCTAGAATATGATCAGGGTGAAAGAGAAGTCGATATACCCATGTCCGTCTGTCCGTCCGTCCGTCCGTGTGAACGCCTAGATCTCAGAGATGCTAAGAGCTAGAGTTACCAAACTTTCACATTAGATCCCATATCATTCCATAGGAGACAAATTTATTTTATTTTTTTGATATCGGGGTTGAATTATATAGCTCCCATAGGGGTGTTTGAGACGACCTCGACAAAAACAAAGTTTTAGATGAATAATTCGTTTGTTAATGAAGATATCGTAACCAAATTTGGTATTTGAAAGTTTTTTATAGTTCCCAATCACTGTACCATATTTGATCGAAATCGGTTGACTGTATCATATAGCTCCCATAGGTCCGATCTTCCAAAAAATCGATTTTTTAACAAAATTTTTTGTGTTTCGTTTGTTTGTTAAGATATTGGGACCAAATTTGACATTCGTGAGTATTTTATAGTTCCGAAGCACTGTACTAAATTTAATCCAAATCGTTTGACTAGATCTATAGCTTCCATAGGACCAATCGGTCCAAAAACACATTTTTTATACAAAATTCGATGTGTTTTGTTTGTTTGTATAGATATTTGAACTAAATTCGGCATTCAGATCATTTTTAAGGTATTTAAGCACTGTGTCAAATTTTATTGAAATCGGTGGATTATATCATATAGCTCCCATAGAATCGATCGGTCAAAAAAAAATTTTTGCTTAAAAATTCTTCTGTTTTTGTTTTTTTTGTGAAAAAATCGGACTTTATTACAAGCTAGCGGTACAGGGTATCCTAAAGTCGTCCGCGCCCGACTTTACGTCCGCCATTTTTTATTTCGAAATTTGTATATATCAAAGCTCGCAAAAAAACTTTCAAACTTGGGAGGGGATCTGATACCGAACACCCCGTGAAACTACTACTGATTCTTTCATATAATATATGTATCTTTTCGTATTCAAAGTCTGCTTTTTACCCTGCATATGAGGTCGGATGCAGCGGAAGAATATGGGCGGTTCAGACACCTGAGTTTCTCGCGTGATTCGATTTTTAGATATGACCCTGCCTATAATCCAGCTGTTAGAATTTAAATTTTATAAAAAGTATAAAAGTAGTAGCCCATATTTCAAATATTCAGCTGTCAGCAGACTCTTTGGGTTTAAACTCAAAATACAATTAATACAATCCAGTCATACATATATTGCTAGATAGCACCTTTTGAAATAAATAAAAATAAAACGATAGCAAAATGTCGGAATCAGTTGTTACCCGACAGGAAGTGGAATACCGGCGCATGATTCAAAAGAAATTTGACACAACGCAAACCTTTTGGAATGAAAATTTCCATTGGATTCCGGTTCATCAGTCAAATAGCTTAGCTCGCGTTGGTCAAATCTATGATGCAAGTCGATGCAAGTACGGAGGGAATATGTTCGAGGTCTACGCAAAACGTAATCGCTTGTCGCCAAAATATGCTTTAGGCGAAGCGGAAGTCAAAAAGATTAAAGCTTTGAAGGCCACCCAACGTGCTGAGGAAAGCGACCCTTGCCATAAGTATTATAATGGTAAACCTGTTGAGTATCCGGCTACAACAAACGGGCACTATGGTTGGCCGGAGGCACATAAGATTTACTATATGCAATAATCGAATCGGACGTTTTTGTTACCTGCTGGTATACGCCAACATGATTTCGTAGATTCTATAGAATGGATCTTTTACTTATTATTATTACTGTGAATGTTAACTTTAAAAAATTATACCAAAAATACAAAGAACAATAACAGACTGTAGCTCTTACCATATCTGAGATCGAAGCGTTTGTATAGATGGACCTCAGGTCGTGGGCCATAGCTACTAAATCATACAAACAATCTGATCCTTATGCTTATTTCGAAGGTAGGTTCCGCATAATATTAACCACATCTCTCACGAAAAGAGGCTTAGATTTGTTTTTATACCCTGTACCGTATGGTACCAAGGGTATATTAAGTTTGTGCAAGCCGAAAATGTATGTAACATATAGAAGGAGACGTCGGAGACACCCCAAAGTTACCTAAAATATGATCAGGGTGAATAGAGAAGTCGATATACCCATGTCCGTCTGTCCGTCCGTCCGTGTGAACGCCTAGATCTCAGAGATGGTAAGAGCTAGAGTTACCAAACTTTCACATTAGATCCCATATTATTCCATAGGAGGCAAGTTTATTTTATTTTTTTGATATCGGGGATAAATTATATAGCTCCCATGGGGGTGTTTGAGACGACCTCGACAAAAAAAAAGCGTTTTAGATGAATAATTCGTTTGTTTATGAAGATATCGTAACGAAATTTGGTATTCGAAAGTTTTTTATAGTTCCCAACTATACCATATTTGATCGAAATCGGTTGACTATATCATATAGCTCCCATAGGACCGATCGGCCAAAATAACTTTTTTAAAGAAAAATTCGCTATATTTCGTTTTTTAAAAAAGATATCCTAACCAGATTTGGCGTTTGGAAATTTTTTAGACCACTTAAGCAATGTGCCAAATTTGAACAAAATCGGTTGACTATATCATATAGCTCCCATAGGTCCGATCTTCCAAAAAATCGATTTTTTAACAAAATTTGTTGTGTTTCGTTTGTTTGTTAAGATATTGGGACCAAATTTGACATTCGTGAGTATTTTATAGTTCCTAAGCACTGTACTATATTTCCCAAAGCGGTTGACTAGATCATATAGCTCCCATAGGACCAATCGGTCCAAAAACACGTTTTTTATACAAAATTCGATGTGTTTCGATTGTTTGTAAAGATATTTGAACTAAATTCGGCATTCAGATCTTATTTATGGTATTTAAGCACTGTGTCAAATTTTGTTGAAATCGGTTGACTATATCATATAGCTCCCATAGAAACGATCGGTCAAAAAAATTTTTTGCTTAAAAATTCTTCTGTTTTTGGTTTTTTGTGAAGAAATCGGACTTTATTACAAGCTAGTGGTACAGGGTATCATAAAGTCGTCCGCGCCCGACTTTACGTCCGCCATTTTTTTTACTTAAAATTAATCGAAAAACAATATTTTTCAACGATTGAAGAATAAATAAAAAAAAAAAGTGCTAGCATTTTTCCTAAAATGCCCCTTGGTGGGGCAAAATGCGCCACTTGGATTACCGTCCCAACGATAATTGCTGGAGGCTTGAAATTTTTTCCATAAATATCTTTGGTGAAGAGCTCTAAACTTCTGTAAGCGTATTTCAGTTGGGCGTGGCATTTGTGATTTATTTAAGGAAGTATGTTTCGAACTTTTCGGTAAAAAGAAATATCATATTTTAGCCTATTTTTTTATCGAACTTAATTGAAAGTGAGTTTTTATAGTAATTTGTGGGTGATGAACACGAAAATGAAATCGCTTTGGCGAAGTTTTAGCTCGTTTTCAAACTACGCGCTGCCGACTTGTACCCATGGGGCAAAATACGCCACTGAGCATAGCGCAAATATATAGCCTGAAGGCCTCTCTTTCCCTAGCTTTTTTCATTTTCTCAATTTTTCTCAGTGTACAACTGCTCAAACTTTATTCAAATCTCCATTGGATTGCCACGCCCAATGAATACCATTAAAATGATTTAAATTAGTAAGCAAGTGCACGATTCTATATATAGACGGGATTAAAGCGACAACTTGAGCTTATTCCTACGCTCCTCGGTTATCACCTGGTAAGCTCCATTACAGGACGACCCAACCAACAATCCTCCAACAACCCTTAACAAGTTCAATTAAATGAAATCTAAAGCGACTTTTAGACCCCTCCGTCCCCATGAAAATTATTGGACGCGGTTAGGGCGGGGGGCGGTGGGGCGGTTCACATTATATGGCCAAGGTTTAATTGCTTGGAGAGGAAATTTGCTAATAGAAAATGCAAACAACATATTAAACAATTAAACGGAAATTAACACAAAATATTCACACATTTTGCTAATTTGGCATTACAAGGAGCGCAGACAAAGGACCAGAAATGAAACTAACCCACAGTTCATTAATAAAGGACTCGAGTTCAGTTCATAAAATCAGGCTAAAGCTAGAAAATTACAACAGCAACGAAGTTGGGATGCTCTTAAATAAACGAGTTTTTCAAAATTATAATACAGTCGTGATTGAATATAGTGAACCCGGTACAGTGAACGCCTCGATATAGTGAACACCTAACTTTGTATATAAAAAAACCAAGTTCTACGAGTTTTGGAATTTTTGATTTGATTTTTTCATTTTAAAAATTATATATTATATATACTTTTTATCACAATTAAAAAAAAAACCCCCATATAAATCAATTTTAAGAATTCGCACATCACCCAAGTCACCCAAAGAGTAAAATCCAACGAGTGGGACAGAGTACATGAACTAGTCGGTTTGTGCCCGGAAACGAGCGGAAGTGAATTGAAAGTGAACGGAAATGAATGCAACATGAAAATATTCTCAGAGATATCAAGAAACAAGCGACGGATGGACGCGAACCGGCCAGAGCAGAGAGTCGTGGGGCGGTGGTGGAGGGCAGCTGCTAATGAAGCCGGGGCACCCAAGATACAGGTAACAATGAAACGGAAACCTGCAGACAAACGGACACAGCATAAAGCATAGGAGTAGGAGCAGGAGTAGGAGGAGTAGCTCTTCGAGAGCGGGTAGTGGAGTATCCAGTTGGCATTTGGAGTTGGAGCCAACTTAAATATGCAAGACAGCGCGCAAGAGTGCGCCAAATGTGCTCCAGTGACGCAGACAGACGCAGGCAGACCCCCAATGCGTCGTCAGCTGTGGCAACCCACGGCTTAGAACTTGGTAGGTATATCATATAGACTGGTAGCGCTGCTACGGGGCGGAGGTCGGGGCGCAACATAAACTTGCAACACTTTTCTTTTCTTTTCGTTTTTTTTTTTGGTTTAAAGGCAAAGGGACTCCACTCAGCATGGAAATTGATTTTATGCAGCCAGTTTAGAGGCGTGGGCGTGGCAGAGACACTTTGCATGCTAAACCGCAAGAAAAATGGTTCGGCGAAAGACAACGGCAAAGTGACATAAATAAAAGCCGTGACTATAAATCTAAGGCATAAAGGCGTTTAAAGTGCTCCAAAACAACGCAACCCCCCAACGAAAAAAAACAAAAAAATATGCGGCACGTAGTAAACCAGCAAAAAGCATCCAAACTTCTGTTCCAGTCCCAACCCCAACCCCCACTGCCAAAATGCAGATAAATATGTAAATAGATACAAGTTGGATTATGTTTGACAACAAAAGTGAAAAGCGCTTTGGTTAGAGAAAACTTCCCGTTTCTCCCGGAACTTTCGAGCGAAAGAAAGATGAAGTAAGAAAAAGGATTTTTTTTTTTTTTTTGATTAGTTTGTTGGTTAAAAGGTTTTGGGAACATTTTTTAATGGCTAAAGCCAGTCCAGATAAAGCCAATGATAAGTGATAAGTCATCTATTACTTATGTTTCTGGCTATTTAATTTACTTTTTGGCTAATAAATGGATATTTCATAACCTCTTAAGTGAATTTTTACACTCAGCTACAAAGTACATTTTTGTAAAGACTTTTTGGGTCAAATTTTGCGAACTATTTTTTTTTTTAACTTTGACGTAGGGACTCCATTTGATTTGATATTTTGTTTACCAACAAATAAATATTTCATAATTTCTTAAGCTAATTATACCCTGTACCGTATGGTCCAAGGGTATATTAAGTTTGTGAAAGCCGAAAATGTATGTAACATATAGAAGGAGACGTCGGAGACACCCCAAAGTTACCTAAAATATGATCAGGGTGAATAGAGAAGTCGATATACCCATGTCCGTCTGTCCGTCTGTCCGTCCGTCTGTCCGTCCGTCCGTCCGTGTGAACGCCTAGATCTCAGAGATGGTAAGAGCTAGAGTTACCAAACTTTCACATTAGATCCCATATTATTCCATAGGAGGCAAGTTTATTTTATTTTTTTGATATCGGGGATAAATTATATAGCTCCCATGGGGGTGTTTGAGACGACCTCGAAAAAAAAAGCGTTTTAGATGAATAATTCGTTTGTTTATGAAGATATCGTAACGAAATTTGGCAATCGAAAGTTTTTTATAGTTCCCAATCACTGTACCAAATTTGATCAAAATCGGTTGACTATATCATATAGCTCCCATAGGACCGATCGGCCAAAATAACTTTTTCAAAGAAAAATTGGCTATATTTCGTTTTTTAATAAAGATATCCTAACCAGATTTGGCGTTTGGAAATTTTTTAGACCACTTAAGCAATGTGCCAAATTTGAACAAAATCGGTGGACTATATCATATAGCTCCCATAGGTCCGATCTTCCAAAACATCGATTTTTTAACAAAATTTGTTGTGTTTCGTTTGTTTGTTAAGATATTGGGACCAAATTTGACATTCGTGAGTATTTTATAGTTCCTAAGCACTGTACCAAATTTAATCCAAATTGTTTGACTAGATCATATAGCTCCCATAGGACCAATCGGTCCAAAAACACGTTTTTTATACAAAATTCGATGTGTTTTGTTTGTTTGTAAAGATATTTGAAATAACTTTGGCGTTCATATCTTTTTTAAGGTATTTAAGCACCGTGTCAAATTTTATTGAAATCGGTTGACTATATCATATAGCTCCCATAGGAACGATCGGTCAAAAACAAAATTTTTGCTTAAAAATTCTTCTGTTTTTGGTTTTTTGTGAAGAAATCGGACTTTATTACAAGCTAGTGGTACAGGGTATCCTAAAGTCGTCCGCGCCCGACTTTACGTCCGCCATTTTTTTTTTAATTTTAAAGAAATCCTTTTGATTTGGTTTTTATTTGGCTACAAATAGATAGTTCATTATCTCATAGACGAATTATTACACTGTGCTACAAAATGCAAAACTTTTTGGATCAATTAATTAGAAATTTTTAAACTATTTTTTTAGAGTTCTGATTTGGGGATTCCTTTTGATTTAACTTTTTTGGCCAGTAAAAAAAAATATATTAAGTGAATTTTACACTGTGCTACAAAGCACATTTTCGTTAAAACTTTTTGTGTCAAATTTTGAAAGCTATTTTTTTTTAATTTTGACTTGGGGACTCCTTTTGATTTGATTTTTTTAGGCTACGAATAGATTTTTCATAGTCTCTTGAGCGAATTTTTACACTCTGCTACAAAGTACAAAAATGTTTGGGTCTACACATTAGAAATTTTCCAAGCTATTTTTTTAGAGTTATGATAAAATTTTTTATTTGGGGCAATACATAAATATTTCATAACTTCTGAAGCGAATTTACACTCGGCTACAAAGTACATTTTCTGAAAAATTTTTTACGTCAACACATAAGAATTTGTGCCAACCATTTTTTTTATTTTTGATTTAGGGAGTTCTTTTGTAAAGCGTATTAAGTTTTTTCAAAATATTTGTGGCACGATATATTTTTCCGTCAGTATTAATGCCTAGATTCAAGAGATGATAAGAATTGCAGTAAGCAAACTTTCGAATATGCACATAAGGGTGGGTCCATTTTTTTCGGCACAAAAGCTCACAGTGATTTTGATTCTTGGAGTCATTCTAAACTACTTTGCCCAGGAAACTATGGTTCTAAAATGAATTTCGAGTCACCCACTTTTTCAAAATATTTAATGTATTAGAGGGTTTTTGGGGTCGAGGAAACCATTTTTGACATCTATTTTTAATTTTGCGCCCTCTGGCGGCAAGTTAGTTAGTGTATTGTTTTTATATTTAAAAAAAAAAATTTTTTTACCAAATGTCGCAAAAAATTACAAATATTTAATTTTTTATGGTACTCACGCATTGTATCAAAGTTGACCAGAATCTGTTGACTATATAATATAGCTCCCATAGGAACGATCGGTCAAAAAAACGTTTTTGAAACTAATTCGTTTTGTTTCATTTGTTTATAAAAATATCGTAACGAGAGTTAGCATTCGGAAATTTTTTACAGTTTCCAAGAACTCTACGAAATTTGATCAAAATCGATTGACGATATCATTTAGCAAAATTCGATTGATTTCTGTTTGTTTATAATAAGTTGCTTAGAATGAACCAAAAGAATAAAAATCGCCATGAGCCCCAGAACGATTTTTTGGCTCAAAACAAATTGACCCGGAATTCGATATTCTTCGATTTTCGTGGTGTGGTACATCATGAATACGTTCCAGAGGGACAAACGGTCAATAAAGAGTATTATGTGACTGTTTTGAGGCGTTTGCATGAAAGGGTCCGTCGTATTCGGCCGGAATTGTGCCCAGACAATTCGTGGATTTTGCACGTCGATAAAACGCTATCTCATCGAGCCACGATTGTGAAGGTATTTAAGGCAAAACACTCGATAAATACCATCGACGAAACACCGTACATTCAAGATGTGACCCCGTGTGACTCTTTCCTCTTTCCAAAACTAAAATTGCCACTCCGGGGAACCCGTTTTGACTCCATACCGACCATAAAACAGAATGTGACGAGAGACCTAAACACCATCCCGACCAATGCCTATCAAAAATGTTTGGAAGATTGGAAGAAGAAGTTGGCATACTATATGTGTATTGCTTCAGAAGGGGCATATTTTGAAGGAGACAAAATAAATATTGAGAAGATTAACTATTTTGCGTTTTTTTAGAAGTTCCGGAAACTATTTTGTCACAATATATGTGACTTTATTTGTTTTGTTTTGCTCAAAAGAAGATCAAAATCCATTGCGTTCCTGCATATAATCGAAAAAAAAGCATTTAGCCGTCCTCCAGACACCAAAAAAGCCAAACTATACAATTTTATTCGAATTCGTCTTTGCGAGCCCAGTAAAATTTTTTCCTTTATTATGTTCGAGAAATTCGTATATTTCCCTTCACTTTCCGTTAAATTCTTATGTTCTGTTGGCGAAAAATGTATTTGTTTGTTACAATTTTGTAATTTTACTTTGGTAAAAAAAACTTTGCCGATTTGATTTGATTCCTGTTGCAACAAAACATTCGGTTTCAAATCACATCAAAATATTCGATTTGGTGAAAATAGGAGTACCAACATTAGGTCAAAAACAAATCCGCATAAAATGTCCCAATTAGTTTTTCTCAACACAACCAATTTAATTTAACAAAAACAAACCAGCAGCCTTAGTTCTTGTTGTGCAGTGTTGTCTTAACCCCAGCTTATCTAAAGCCCATTTGTTTGTGGTCAAATCCTGGCATCCACCTGTGGCACATTCCAAGACGGGGGTTGCTGATTTTTATCATTTCACCATAAAACTGTATAAAAATCAATCGAGAAAAATACAAATAAAAAAAACAAAACAATAGAATTCCGCCTAGATGAACCCTTAACCATAAAGCAAATGTAGATATTTTATGAGCCCGCAAGGGTCACATTAAAGCCCAGCAACACGGAATACAACAGAAAAAAAATTCTCCTTCGCTCTCCGAAGGGGGTTAGCTGCAACATCCTGTCGTGGGTTATACATCTTATACATCTGGGGTTATACATCTTTGCCACTGATAAGGATGCCTTCGCCGCCTCCGCCTGACTGAGCGACATACCTTGACTGGCATTTTAATAGACTGTTGACGGTGTTTACAATGTGTCTGGAGGTCTCTGGCAGGAATTACGTTGCAATGCGATGCGGCCAAGTAGAGCGTGACATCACAGCCAAACACGTAGCAGGCGCAGCGGGGTTGGGGGAGTGGCGCCCATCACCAAGGGTTGAGGGCTGTGCAATGGACCAGCAAAAAACAAAACGTATGAAATGGACTGATTTGACAAAAAATGAAAAGAAAAGAACCCCTTCAATATGAGAAAACAAAGTATTAAATAATGGTGAGCAATTTTTCAAAGTTTTATAGATAACAAACATTTCGTCAGCTTTAGAACAACTTTGTAAAATGAAAAATTTTGATAGATTTTTTCAAATTAATTTCATCTCACTTTGGGCATCCTTAAACCTTAACAAATGACTTTGTCAGCGCCTTATCGAATACTTGGCAGGAGTAGTTAGGCTTGAAGTTCCGCAACTCCGTCTACGTCATCGTCATCGACGGGGGTTTTTTTTTTTTTGAGTTCGCCCTTTTGAGCAGAACTGCCCTACTTTCCGTAGTCAACGTTCTATGGGTCGGGCAAAAATGCAAAATTTTTGTAGTGTAAATATTTTTTGGGCACTTTTGCATTTCTTACCCTCAAAATAAAAAACTAAATTATATAATCGAAGAATTCACACCAGAAGAAACGCTGCAGAGACAGCGCTTTGGGAAGTTTTTAAAATCAAGTAAGATTTGGCAGTGCGTACAAAATTTCTTTTGAAACGGACTTAACTTCTCCCATTTTATTGGACGATTTTCGAGCATTAAATCTTAAAAATGCTTGCCTTAGTGTACAAATGTTTACATATTTTATCTTAATGTATAATTGTTAGGGTTGCTCACGTCTTTATATGGGACTTTAGAATTTTTGGCTGAAACATTGAGCTCCATAAATGTATGCAATATTTAATGATCTAACTTAAAAAAATCGAAACTTAGTGGTAAAGACAATCGAAATTTCTCCTAGATACTTTAGGCTTTTTGATGACCAAAAGCAAAAATTCTCGCTCTTATGGGCAAAAGTGCACTACTCTTGGTAGTTAAGGCTGTGAATAGGGCATAAATTCAGAGTTTACATACCGTAAGTTGCTTTTGGGCACTAGTGCATTTCTGCCCGACAACAAAAATCAAAGAATTAGCTTACGTATCAACAATTTATAGACACTGCTACATAATGTCGCTCTTTTTGGCAGAAGTGCCTTCGGTTAGGTAGCCATGCATAAAAGTCGGGCAAAAATTCACAATTTATTTTACATACTTTTGACTTTTGGCTACCAATCTAACCTGAATAATACCAGAAGCAACAATTGATGAAAATTTGGACACAAGTCACTACTTTTGGTAGTTAAGGCTCTGATTTGGGAAAAAATTCCGGCCTTTCTGCCTGACAAAATATATTAACTTATTGCTATATATTGCTCTATTTGGCAGAAGTGCCCTACTTTTCGTAGTCAAGCATAAAAGTCCGGACAAAATTCTCGATTTCTACTACATACTTTTGGCTTTCGGGTACCGAACTAACCTAAATAATGCTATACGCAACAATTAATGCTCTTTTAGGCAAAAGTGCATTTCTTTAAGAAGCTAAGGCTCTAAGTCAGGCAAAAATGTAGAATCTATATGGTATAAGTTATTTTTGGGCACTACTGCATTTCTGCCCGACAAAAAATCAATGAATTAGCTTATGCACTACCTTACATACTCAAGTGTGTGAGTCGGCCAGAAATGCAGAATTTCCAAGGTGTTAGTCGCACTATTGCATTTCTGACCGATAAATCTAATTTTAAAATTCGAAGAATTCACTTATGTATAAAAAATTCGCACATACAAAATTCATAATCAGGCATCCGAATGTTATTGGGAAATAATTCAATATTCAAACAGATATATAATCCTTTTTATTGGAAAGTTACAGTTCGTATTGTAGGGCTAGATTCGCTGGGGTCCTAGTTCATATATTCTGTACCTTAAGCTAAGATGGCCAAGCATATTAATACCTTAATCCTTAAAGTTAGGTGTTAATTGAGAGAGACCCCCAAAGCTAACTATTCATTAGAACAAACGAAACCGATCTAGCCGGATCCAACTGTCTATTCGTATTTCTTTTTGTTCGTCTGTATGAACCCTTAGATCTTGACTATAAAGGGTAGGATAACCAGACTTGACATATGGACTTCTTATGCGACCAGCAAGACCGTCCCTTTTTTTTCTACATCGTCTCCCTTCAGCGCAAAATAATTTCAAAGCGCCATTTTCTTTGTCAATTTCAAAGTATTATTTTAAATGGGCCAAATGCGGGAAATATAAAAAGAAAAATATGTCTATAAAAATCGGAAATAATCGCTATATAAATTTTAAAAATATAATTGCCTTAGTGGCGACAGCATTTAAAAGGGTATAAAAATTAACGTTACGATTTCTGGAGACCAATTTTCGATTCATAGTCGAGCAAGTCTAGGGAGCGATTAGTCTATATGAGGAAGACTCAATAAGTATATGATTTTTGAAATTTACCTAATTTTCTTTAAGGTCCTAAGTCGTATGTGACGCTATCGAAAATAAAAACAGCAATATATCGATTGTATTGCGATTTTTTTTTTAGGTACAGAAAAACTATTCCAAAACGCATTCCAAAGGCTTTGAATGGCTTTTCAATCTTAAAAGTTATATTATATGGTCTCTCCTAACACTTTTTTTTTAGCTGGTTTACAAAAGAAGAATTACATTCCAAGAAGCCCAACATGACGAGATTGGTCTGAGTGGTGCAAGGATGCTGAAAGATATGGAAATATTATTTGGGTTATGGACTATACTATAGAAAAAGAATCGAAATAAAAACAGTGATATATCGATAGTATCACGATTTTTTATTTGGATACAGACAAACTATTCCAAAACTCATAGCATAGGTTTTGAATTACAATCTCTGAAGTTATATACTAACTACCCCTCGTAACTCTTTGTTTTTTCGCTGATTTAGCAAAAAGAAAATTCCAAGAATTCCGAGATTAGCCTAAGTGATGCAAGTATGCTGACAGATATGCAAATTTACTTTCTGATAATGTATTCGGAATCAGCGTATACAATATCCTGCTAAAATCTGCTCTTCCTATTGGTACTGGATCAAACTCTTACCAGTTGCTTTGTAAGAGCCTTGACTTGAATGAACCTATTTAAGTGTCTGGTTCACTTTTGAAAGAAAATAGGCTCCAAGTTAGCATTTCCCGCCAGTGCATACGGCTCAGCTGCAAAGGAGGTGACCCACTGTCTGCTCCCACAATACCAAACTCCGTGAATTATGTGTCCGACTTGTATAGAAGCTACAAAACCAGCGCTTTGTGGCTGCTCATGTGGCTGCCTCCGAACAGCTCTGAACCGAACGCAGAACCAAAACCAAAAACCGACCGAACCAACAAGTAAGTAAAAATCTAATCCATTACTCAAACCCGCAATACCAAAAGTAATGGCCTGCTTTTATGTACGGGGTCAGGGGTACGGGGGGTGGTTGGTGCGATAGACTAGCCAGACAGACAGGCAGTCCGACAATGGTGTAAATCTTTTCTAACGTTTTTAGTGTCCTTTTTTGTTGTTGCTGTTGGTTTTAGAGAAGATGAGCTACAAAAAAAAAAAGCAATGTGAATATGTGAGGGAGGTGCTCAAAGGCAACGAATCTTGAGCTGCACTACCCATAGCTATAAGGAAGTGAGCTCTGGTGAGTTCAGTTAGGAGCAGACTGACGAGGCTAAGCTAGATCCACCCCTGATTCCCCACCTTCAAGGAAGATTTACAAGGTATGGCTTCTTGTAAGCGAAAAATTTCGTCGGCTCAAGTTTCAAAACTTGTCACAGCTACAACTAGACAGGGTACAACTGTTCCGCACAGCGGTTGATCCACGGGGGATTATCAGGTCCAGACCACCCTAAGTTCGAAAAATGGGTTAAAAGCTTTTTGCGTGATCTGATATATGAACAGAAGCAATTTAAATTAAGACTGGAATTTGTCAGGTTTTGCAATAAAAGCAATTAAATATGATTTTTCGTAAGCCCGGTACGCACCAGACAAAAATGCTTCCGAACAAAAATTACAAGTAAATTTGCTTTAAGAGCGCTCAACATGTTGCCATAAAAGCAGTATTTTTTTTTGGAGATCTTTTTATTTCAAAATATTATATACCAAATATGCCTATTTCGATATTTAAAAAAAAAAAAAATTGGTAAATTTAAGAATATTGTAAATTTTTGTAAAAAGTACTGAGTCAATTTTCCTGAATTTCAGCAGCAAAAAAATTCAACTTTTCAAAGGTAATCCTAGATTACGATGGGGTTCATGGCAAGTAGTTTTTGAAACCCTTAGAATAATAGTTTCTCCGGGATATACCGACTACAATTCCTTTTTCAAAACCGACCGAGTCTGGATTTCCATTATGATAAACAAGTTTGATACCGTTGGTAGTGTGACCAACTGGCCCAGAAAAACCGGTACACAGCCCGGTCTTTGGTAGCAACGTCCCAGTGTTGCCATTGACATCCTCCCGGGGGCTCGAATCCAATAAATTTCAGTTACAGTAATCAAATCGTTTTTCCATATGAAAATTCTTTGAGTTCTTCCGGTTTTGAGTTCAAGTGCTTCGGACTTTAGTACTTTTTTCAGAAAATATCCTGGTTTCACTCAAAATTGAGTTGGTCCCACTAACCATCGCCTACAGCTCACAAAGTCCCAGTCATAGCTAATACACCCAACCAACTTACTCTTTAAACTTTAGTTTAGTTCAATTGAACGACCCGCTTGGCCCCGTCGTGTTCCAAAGGTTCTCAACCGGCTGACCGACCTGACCCAGCTGAGCTACGTGCGTCGGAGCAGTCAATGCGGAAGCGTTATAAAAACTGCAATTTGGCAGGAACCAGTTGAATGTCATTCAGCAGAGCAGTTTGCTATCAAAGCGTAGCGAATCGCATCAAATCGAATTGAATGGCTTGGAATGGCTGAGAGAATGGCTGGCATTGTATGGAGCACCCCTTTTTTATGCCATAGTTTTTTTTGTTCCTTTTTTGCTCTTTGTGGCCAGGATGGACTTTAGAGACGTGCAAATGTTTTGACCAGAAAACTTTCGTCTCCTTTGTATGTTTTGGCCCCTTTTAATTTGCACAACTTTTGACCCAAATTCATTTGTTACAATGGAGCATACCCTTTAGGCTCTGAAGCGACAAACCACGCTGCAATGTTATCTTAGGGTCGGAGACATCTCTCTCCCAGAGAGTTCAAAGTTTATATAAATAACTAATAGTGCGAGTGTGTGTATGGGGGGAGGAAGTTGTGTCCAAGGGTTGCGTATTCATTGGTGGGTAATAAAACTGTCGCCAGGTAATGTTCAATGGTCAAATTACATGCTCAAGTGAAGTTTGTCAACAGCGCATTAAAGAGTTACCCGGGCAACAATAAACGCTGGAAAGTGTATTTAATTTGTTTAAAAGTGTGGATAGCTCGAAGTCAAAAAGGAAAACAAAGAGATAAGGCTTAACTAAAGATCTAGCAGCTGTCAAAGTGGTCAGGATTTGCTGAAGAAAGGAACTGAAGGAGACAAAAAAAAAAAGGATTTCAGTTTGAGCTTGGTTACCATTGAGAGAAGTTCCTTCAGTTTGCCTTGACAATTAAGACGTCAAAGTTGTCATCATCATGCGCCAAGATAAAATGACAAGTTTCAGCGTGACGTTACTTTTTAGCCATTATTGTGCTCTCAACCCTTCCATTGGTTACCATTAAGTTGTTGGCGTGACACCTGAGCAAGAGGAACAGGTGTAAATGCTGCCAAAACTTATTAGAGAACACTTTAGGGAGCATCAGCGAGTTTATAACAGACCAGACCGACCAGACAGACGTACTCGTATACGCAATATTTATACAAACAAACAAATATTTGCAAAAGGGTTGGTTGAGAAGTAATGGGAGAAGGAAACGAGTTGTTCTCTCTGAATGCGAAAAGTCGATTTTAGACAGGGTCGCAATTAGTCCTTAAAAGTTCCAGCAAATAAGTATTTTTTCCCAACTTACAAAGAAAACGTTTCAGATTGCTCAAGGTTCCCTTCAGTATGGTCAGCAGGACAAAAGAAATGGATAGGCCTTTGTCTATCCATATATATAGGTATGTCTGAACGCATAGATCTTGTAGATGACAAGAGCTAGGACAACCAAACTGGCCATGTGAACTACTTAAATGTAGAGGCAAGTCCTAAGTTTATTTCGGTTCTACTGCCAAGATGGCGTACTTTCAAAAATGACGTTAACTTTCCTGCGCTTCTGACTAAAACTAGTTTTAGATTTTCCAGTAAATCAAAGATTTTTTAAATCGCTGAATACTCCTAGAATGAGCGCGTCAATTCAACGACATAATTCTAGAAACTTGACCTGAAAAGGTATACAGCTCATCTGTTGTTAAAGTTTCCTGCGTCTTGCCCATCTGGTCTCCAAAATCGTATTCTTCCTATAGACACCTAGAAAGGAGGGGACTGCTGAGCAGGGCTTAATCGCTACACTAGGTTGTGATGAAAGAATTTTGGTATGGATAGAAATTAGACAGCGGAAGTGGCGCTGGCCACACGTTGAGGAGACCAAACGACAGTATCGTGAAGCAGTCCTTCGAATGGAATCCTAGACCAAGAACTACTTGGAAATCAACAGTATTGACCGAAGCAGCAACACAACGTAAAACGTGGCCACAGCTAAAGTATCTTGCCGCAGATCGGGAAGGATGGAGGAAGTTCGTCGCCGCCCTATGCCCCACCCGGGGTTGAAGGACTTGAATATGGATAGCTCATGCCATGTCACCTAAGTATACTTTTGACACTCTTAAAAACGGATTTATTATAAAGTCCCACTTTTTATAAAAATAATCATTTGTTTGTTCTACAAAAATTTTCATTAATTTGAAAGTACAGTTGGAAATATTGGTTATGAAGTCTATTTTTCCAAGAAATTGCATTCAGCTTGGGTCTTCCAAGCTATTAAACACCACTCATATTTCTCGATATGTCTTCACTAAAAGTTTCCGCGCCTTATCCAAAAGCGCAGAAGTCTTATCTATAATGAAGATCATACGCAAAGTAGACGTTTCCAGGTGTTCTCACTTGAATAAAATTTTTAACCAAGGATGATTTGTCAAATAGAGTTGAAACTGTCCAAGCAGTTTCAACAAAGACGTCTAAAATGATCCATGAGCGGTATCAATGGACTCCTAAGCCTTAGAAGTGTCACCACCAGTTGCAGGATTCTTGTCGTTGATCGTTGTTGCGCAGTCTCTTGTTCTGAATGTGATTTTCTGGGGCTTGATTTGAAGTCGGGCAGCAAGACGTTGGTGGGTTAAAAGGTATACATCTTTAAAAGATGTACTCACATTAGTGAGTCTCCGTTTGCATTTGTAAGTTCTTGTCACTGAATGGATGGTTAGCTTTTGGTGCCCTGAAGTACAGAAAATTTGGCTGCATCTAATTATTCTTGCAAAAGTCTTGTTCTTATCGGAGTATGGGGCGAGTGCTGCTGCTGCTGCTGCTGGCACTGCTTGAACTGCTTGCTGTTGCTTCCAAAGCAGTTTGTGTCCATAAGCGTGTTCTACCGCTCTATAAGTTTTGGTAACAGCTGTGCACTTATACCTTATACTCATATGTTTACTTGGAGTCCCAGCTGTTAGAAGACTGTTCTAAAGTATCAATTTGGTTTCCAACTGTCTTATGAAACCAAAGAACAGCTGGATAGATTAACAAGTTGTATGACTAAAGATTTCCATGACAAAGAGAATCTGGTAACAGTTGCAGACATCTGTGTTGTTGGAAAACTATCTTTATAATGGCTACCTGTTCCATTTTGGCGACTTATCTCGCAAATCTACAACAATCAAATCCAATACAAACAATCAGATCACAGCAATTTACACCAAGATCTTCCAAATTAGACGGCTTAGAGAGAAAATCAGAAAAATAAATTCGTGATTACTTCAATTCCGAAAAATGTTGTCGTCTGAACTTTCAATGACCATAACTTTTAAATGATACGAAACTAAACGAAAATAATCGAAATCAATATCACTACAAATCGGGCAAAATTTTTTGTCTCAATTTTAAATGGCCATAACTTCCAAATTAGACAGCTAGACAGTAAATCAGCTAAATTCGTGATCCCTTCAACTCCGAAAAACTGGATCGTCTTCAATGTGAATGGCCATAACCTCTAAATGAGGCGGACCACAAGATTGTAGTGATCAGACGAATTTTTTTATTTAATAAAAAATGGCCATAACTTCCAAATTAAAAGACTAAATAAGACAATTACGGACCACCAAATATTGACATTGGCATTGTGCTAAAGAGTCCATGGGTCCGACTCACAAAAGTGGGAGTTTTCCTCCACATCTTATAAAGCGAAGATATGCTTCTGGAAGAACCCAGATGTGCTTGAGTCGGACCCATAGACTCCTTATAATGTTGCAGACCATATCACAAATCACCAATCCGAAGACAACTTATACAATCTCGACTCAGTCCTTTAAATAGTATATGCAGAAGTTCTTCTCTTCAGAGATAAAGCCCTTGCACTCGTCTGAAAAGTGTTTCTTATCGAGGAACCCAAACATTTACCTACTTTAATTAAATTTTATTATAATAACTTAATTTAATAATGTAAGACGAAACTAATTTTACGTTAATTATTTTTTAACTGATAGAAATTTCAGTAGCTCCAACTAATAATGGCTTTCTTTGAAGCCAAAAATCTTTGTTAGAATTTGGAATGTAGATGACATTTAGACATTTAGACATTTATGGCGCGAAATTAATGTAAACAGCTGGGAATAAGTTTATAAGGATATTCCAGAATTTCAACTACAATTTCAATTAGCTCAATAGCCCTAGGCTACGAATTCTTCAACAAGGTAAGATGCCATTATATGCAACAGTAGGTCTAAATAATCTTTAGAATCCGTAAGATTGACAGACCCAAATGACTCCACTACAATCAGATTTAAAGGGTATTCATAGTTCTTATATTCAATATCCTCATATTCTTTAACAGTCACAGAAGAATTTAACTAGTTCAAAGACTTACTTGCTCAATTTTGGAAATTTTACTTGGTTAGTTTTCAAAAGAGCTTCAATAAAACTTACCTGTAAAGATAAAAAAAAAAAATGTTTTCATTAGTCAAAAATACAAAATATTGAATTGGTTGTAGGTCTTATAATATAGACTAGTTTCTAAAAATATAGTTTAATCAGCTTAGCCATCATCTCATCAGCTTTTCTAATGTTACCTTCAAGTCGGTAAAGTCCTTCTCAGCTCAGAATCAAGATAAGTCGTTAAAATATAGAGCTAAACGGTTGGAACTTTTGAACACTCCACATTCCAGACGCAAAAAATGTCATAAATAAATTTTTATGTTATTAAGCAACAAAACATTTTAACTTTTAAGTGTGTAAGATAATATCTACATAAAGCGTTGGCACGAACTCCAGCTGGGACCGACGCAGCGGTTCGAGTTAAATATTTATATACCCTATGTAAACATATTTCAGTTTTAAAAAATCTGGAATAAATAAAAACCCCACAAAGTATGCATATGTAAAAAATCAGGGCAAACAAAATAAAGCGTTTCTGCTATTTCTTAGCAAAAGAGCTAGAAGAACACAAATTTGTCAGAAGTTGCGATAATCGTTTAAGAACTTGCGAAATACGAATTTACGATTCTACTGTCATAAAATAAAGAAGTGCTGCGATCCGTGGATGAGGAATATGTTTTCTTATATATTTTGACGCGTTGAATCCGAATCAGGATCTGGGTTCTATAAAGGTTACACCGGTTGACCTCTTCTGGGAGTCACACATAGACTGCATCGTCATTCTATAAAGACTAACCAACATAGCTTTTCCTGTTTTTGAGTTCACTGAATCCGAATCCAAGACCAAAAAAGGTTAAGGTATTAGGTTTCAGAGATAATCTTTAAAACACCAAAGATATCTTTTGTTTTTTTTTTTAAATTAAGTCTGAGATTTGGCGTGCAGGGGTTTTTTGGATTTATATAGTGTAGCCTCTGAGTTTGAAACTCATAACATCCAACAATGTATCTTTTTCGGATCCTAATGTCCAATGCTGTTTTTCAAATATATTTTAGGTTAGGTCAAAGCGCTGATATTATAAGGTTTCGTGGATCTCAAATGCTTTGATGGCATCTTTTTTGAGACCTGACGTTTAATGATCTTTTTTAAATAATTTTGGGATTGCTGCATACGATTCTAAGATCCACAAAATCCAAGCACCTCAAAGCTCTTAAATAACCACCAACATTTATCGGATTTTTGGGATGATAATAAAGTTTTTTCAACATTTTTAGGTTACTGCATCCGGATTTGAGGTCCACAAAATCCCATTAAGTCAGGGAAATAAGGTAACCACTAAAATGTATATATTCTTTGAGGTTATGTCACAGCGCTGATATTATGGGATTTTGTGGATCTCAGATGCTTTGTTAGAATCTTTTTCGCGTGCTGATGTTCAATGACTTTTTAAATATTTTTGGGTTCGCTGCATACGAATCTGAAATCCACAAAGAGGTCAGAGCTCTTAGGTAACAACCGAATTTTAAGAGGTTTTTGAGATAATGATAAAGAATTTCAAATATTTTTGGCACCACTGCATCGGAATCTCATGTCCATAAAATCCTAGCAGGTCAGAGCTCTTAGGCAAGCACTAACCAATTTGTAGGTTTATTGAGGTAATGTCAAAGCCCTTATGTAATGTGGTTTTGCGGATCTCAGAGTCGAGAAATGTTTCATGGCCATAAGCTGATCTAGGAAGGGCGGCAGATGATCTTGGGCCTTCAACTTCCAGCATTGTTCATTGTGGGGTCAAATAGAATTCGCTCTTGAAATTAGATTGGCACACAAAAATTTGTCTGATTTTTGTTGAGTTAGAAACTTCTATCCTACGAAGTCCAAAAAATTATTATCGAAGATTTGGACATGCAAAAAGTGTGTTCATGTAATGAGCAGCTGTTCATGAGGGAGTTTCTGGCCCAGCACAGAGTTGTCACTTTGACCCACTTTGACCCACTTTTGCCTCTATCAACTGCTTAAAAGGAACTTTAAGGGAAACCGATATAGCTCCATAGAAATCGGTCCAAGTCAAGCGACGGTCAAAGCGACTTTTAGAAAGCAAGCACGCACTTTTAATCGCGTTAAAAGAGTTGTTCGGAGCTTAAGTTTTCCATCTATGTATAGTCCAGATCTGGCACCGCCGGACTTTCTCCTTTGTCCACGAATCAAAAGGAACGTTATGGAAAACCCATATAGCTCTTTAGAAGATGGTTAAAGGCACGCGTTGGCACATCTGAAAAGGATCCCGAAAAGCGAGTTTTAGAAAGCATGCACGCAGTTTTAATCGCGCTAAAAGTGTTGCGTAGTTCTCGATCTACAGTCTATATCTGGCACCGACTTTGCCCACAGCTCAAAAAGGATCGTCAAGGGAAGCCGATATAGCTCCTTAAAAGTTATCATGGGCAGGCGGCAGCATTTGCGAAGTGGATCCCGAAAAATGAGTCTCAAAAAACGCTCGCGTATTGGGAATCGGGTTGTAAGTATTATGTCGGAACATAAGGGTACTATAGTATACCGGGGACTATAAAGGATATTTTGTATCGATTAAAAAAATTTTACTTAATTCAGAAGTGCTATTTTTGGATACTACTCTGTAATTTCACTGAACACATGTGACCAGTGGCGGATGGAGGGATTTTCGGATCCAGACCCCTCCCGCCAAAAGATGAAAAAATGGGTTAACAGTTTTTAGCGAGCTATGATATATACACACTTCCAAGTGATAAACCACCTCTAAGACGCGCCTGCTTGTGATTAACAAATGGTTGTATACAGGCTTAACGAGAGTGGAAGGAAAAGGGAACATTTCGTACAGGCCCGGAGTTTTTTTAGGGACCTGGTGTAATTATTGTCTTACTGTCCCGATTCAAGCGGGACCAGAGGGACCAGAACATTTTTTCACCAGGCCCAGTTTTTCTCTCTACGGCTGTGAAGTAGTTGCTCCTAAATGCTTAGTTCGCGAACCGCTTTTGTTGCAATGGTTTCATCAACCTATATTTTTAGGCATAAGTCCGACACTCATCTCGTGTCACGAACTGTTAAATGTTTTCTGAAGCCCTACGGTTTATTTCTTCTTTGCACCAATCAGTACGAATCTTCTTTTGCGTACTTCTCACGATCCAACTATGAACTAATGCTCAGGCATATCTTAATTTCAAAGAATACTGCGGATGGTCTTGCTTTATCGAAGTTTCCTGCGATGACGGCCGATTGTGTACGATGATCTTGACAAATATCGTTGATGAGTGAGAGAGTTTTGGATAACGTGCGGCTTGATCGTTGCAGTCTTGTGGAGATAGTTCACATCGGACTTCCCAATAAATCATATCCCAAAAATGTTCGAGACTTAATTTCACTCTATCCACTTTGAAATCGTTTCAAAACTCTATTACAGTGTACATCATATTCGTTATGGGCCATCAGTAGTCGCATCCACTAGTTTATAACTAAATGTGTATAATTTATCATGTCATGTTGTATTTTTATGAATGCTAGATTTCGGTTTTTGTTTTTTTTTTTTGTTTTTAATGCATTCACACCTTTTGGAACTGCTTGCATATTACGCATACGTCATGGGAGCCATTGCATTTAAAGTTAACCACATCAAACAAAGTCGCTGTTAAAATGTTATATGCCAGCAATTTATCAGACCAGATAGAAGTCGTCGTCGTCGTCGTCCTACTCCGTCCGTAAGTCTTACACCACATCGTGTGTGTGTGTGTGTTTGTGTGTGACCGTCTGTCTTACAGTGTCGTTGTTGGCCCAATCTATTGGTTACTCTGGTCACACCCAAGTTGAATGACAACTTTAAGCAAAATTAAGCTGCCATGTGTTTGGGACTCTAATACTAAAACATGTTGCTTTTTTTCTTCTTGTTTTTGTTTTTGTTCTCTTGTCACTAACTGTGTGTGTGTGTGTGCGTGTGTGAGTGTGTGTGGATTAGTATGACCAAAGCGTTGGTGGCTGGCTTAGTCGCGCTTAAGCCTCACACTAATTGCACTTGTAAAACTCCAACTCACGACTCCAATCAAATCCAAAACGACCCGAAACATGTGGGCAACATTTTTGAACATTTTTCTTAGTCTAGCCCGAAAAAAACAAAGACCCAAAAAACATATTTTCATTCATTTTCATGGTCAGCTTTTTGGTTGGTATTCATTCTAATAGTTGGTTGGTTGGAGTAAACCAACGATGGCGACGAAAAATATGCAAATGGACTTGGACCCTTAATTTTTTTTACTCTTTTTGCTATTTTAGTAGCCAACTCTCACTTTTATGATGCTTTGTTTTTGCCAAGTTCTATTGGGGATTTCGGACTAAAGCTATGCACAAATCTTGATTTAATTTCCGGCCATGTTTTAGCTTGTTTGTAAAATAGTTGTAAATTATAGTGTGACCAGGTTGGGTGTTATTTTTGGCGCTAATTGCGCTGTTGCCAAATTTCGGTGGTATTAGCAACGTTGGAAAAGGTATGCAAAAATGTGCAATGTAAATTGGGTTGTGAGAGGTTTAAGGGTAGAGGCTTTACTATGTATATTAGACGGTTCTTAATATAGCGTGCTTTGGGGTGTGGGAGCTAAGCTGACTTTTTGAGGAGATGGTGTGGCTCTGTCAACTCAAGTTTGCTCATAAGATTATTACAATATAATATTTATGGTCCAATTATAATCTATAAATATATTGTATACATTATATAATTTAATTTTAAATAGTATAGATTTTACCCAACTAAAGCTGCCACTTTTATAAGGACGCATATCAAAATAAAATGTGATTTCTACTATCTTCCTAAACGTGTAAGAAGCAAGCTTGCGGGGATCCTAGATATTCTATTCTTTGAATTACCAGCATTCAAGGCGTAAATAACCACCAACATTTATCGGGTTATCGGGATGATAATAAAGTTTATTAAATGTTTTTGCGGCTACTGCATCCGAATCTGAGGTCCACAAAATCTCAGTAGGTCAGGGATCTAAGATAAAAGGACGCATATAAAAATAAAATATGATTTCTACTATCTTCCTTACCACGTTGCGGGAAGCGCAGATATACTAGTTCTTTAAATTATCTACATTCAAGGCTTTCAAAACCATAAAATAAATTATTATATTATTTATTCCTTAGTAGTAAATATCATAATTTAGTAGAAAGAAAAGAATTTGAATTTATAATATACTCCTTGTCTGGACGATATTTTGAATCGAGTCCTTGATTTAAAGCTAAGAGTCGTCATCGTTGGGTTGTTTCTATATCGTAGGCTTGTTTCCGTTTTTGGAGTAAGGGATATTTTTCCGGTCGGGTAGCTAGCCCAACGCAACCCATTATGAGCTCTGCGGGGCGACCGTGATGGTTTTATAATGGAGTGGGCCTTCTCAGACTTGTTTGGTTCGCGGGGGTATTTCATTCGGCTCCTGCCACTTATGTCCGAGAAGCTTTCTCCTATCCACCTCCTGAGGACGCACTCTCTAGGGATTAAAAACTCCTTCGAGGGCAGTTTAATCGATGTTAGTTTTCAGCGAGCCCAAGACGCTCCGCAAAAAGCTCATCCCAAACATTCAGCAATGGATAATGGAGATTATTAAAATCAGTACTTCCAATACAATTGATCTCCCATTTTATCTTAATGAATTAATAATAATATTGTTATTAAAACAACAGCAAAAGCCCAATAGATGTTCGGCTTATCCACTCTTCGAGATGGACTTAATCAGAATTAACATAACATCCTAGAATGTTTCTAGATTATTGACATAGTAATCGTGGTTGAAGATTATTTTAAACACGAATAAAGAATGCTCCTCTGCTGGCAAGAGCGTCACACTCAGTAAGTACGTATGTGTTGGAAGTATTACTACCTTATTCTTATAAAGCCTACCATGTAGATCAAGTTATATTCTTTATAAGTATAATGTAGAGAAAACCTTGGTGGAAGTCATGGGGACAGCACATATACATAAGATGAAACACCCAAAGGGGGGCTATCCTTTGGGTTAACGCCCTACGATCAGACTTAAAAATCCTAGTCTTGATACATTAAAATCGAGAGTCGAATAAGGAACGGATTAAGATATCGACGTTTAAAGGATTACAATTTGGACTGTTTTGATTGAAAAGATGAAGTAGGAGAGAGAATATGTAGAGGAAGATTGTTAACGATAAGGTACACTATAGCATTAGACTGTGAAGCCAAGAAGAAGAACAGATGTTAGAATGCAGAATGTTCCTTTTGATATTCAGATATTAACTAAGACATCGAGAGCAGTCAAGAGGAAGATTGTTGATCAAGGTACGGTCTACCCTAGACTGTAAAGCTAAGAAAAAGAACAGATGTTAGAATCTCAGATGTTCCATTTGATATTTAGATATTTACTAAGATAGCGAGAGTAGTCTAGAGGAAGAAGGTTTGGTACACCCTAGACTGTGAAGCTGAGAAGAAGAACAGCTATTAGAATCTAAGACGTTCCTTTTGATATTTATATATTTATTTTTATTTTTATTTATTTATATTTGTCCAATCAGCTAATGGAGTTAGTATTCCAAAGCGAGCTCTTGCCAAATGGCGGAATTTTCTGGAAACTATTCAAACTATAGGAACAAAGGAGTTACTTTGCCTGCCGCAAGCCGGATTTGTCTATAAGGCCAAAGCTATACCAACGGACTTGCTTTTTCAGTGTGAGTCCCGTCAGGATCTTTATACTTCTCTTAAGATCTGAGCTTAGGGTCTGCAAGCTACTTTGTTCCCGAGTATGTTATTATGTTCTGGTATTCATCAGAAGTATATTTGTATTTCATTGTATTAAACTTATAGAAAGTTCTTATTATAAACCGAAAAGCTCCTTTGTCTGCCTTAAGTCAGTCTTGCTGATCCCATCTCGAGTCTCATCTGGAGGTCTCCTCTTTTCGTTGTAGCTGTTATTTGGTATTTCTTTCTGGCCTTATCACCAGGGCTGTAGAGAGCGATTCGGGGGTAAATGTTCCAGCCCCTCAATAACACCTTTAGCTTGAAACGCAACAGTATATATAATATAATTCCCTGTTAGACCCCTTGGAGGAGGGGCATAGGGGATCTCTATTAATAACTGTTCGAACAGAACAGGGACCTACAGTTTATAGTGGAATCCAAACGGAGGTGTCTTTAATTAATAGAGACTTTCATGGCAAATAGCGTGTTTGAGCTAGCGATGCCAGTGCTAGGCAAATGCAGCAGTGCTACTGCGGGGAATCGAACCACCGACTTTCGGTTTTAGAGGCGAGTACGCTACCACTTAAGCCACCGACGGCCACAAACGCAACAGTTCGAAAGTAATTAAGCCAGGTCCCTGAGAAAACACCGGGCTTGGGGGGAATCCTTCCATTTCCTCCCTCTCTCGTCAGTCTTGTTCATTATCTACTTCGGTCCCAGGCATACAAGTGAAATTGTATACCTTTGTTCAAGATGTCTTCAATTTATTTCTAGTCTTAATTCCGCACTGACTGATAATAGTTGATATTTACACACCTGCCTAAAGCATTCACTTCTGCTTGCAATATGCTGGAGATTCTACTAGTTGCGGTCTTCCATCTCCCAGATTCTTCTTCCTCTAAAACCCCATCTGTGTGCCTAATGCAATGAAGCCTCTTTTAGATGACCCATTGAATCTTACTTTTCATAATAGTGCTAGAGTTGCTTTTGAAGTTGTACTCTGAGGTCATCTCATCTCTGGATAGAAACATGGAAAACACCATCATCGGCGACTTCAGCAGGTTATTCCTATTTATTATGTTATTCCTAGCCGGTCAAGAATCCGCTCCGTGAAATGCATTACAGCACCCTAGATGACTTCATCGACAAATCAAAGAGCCGAATATAAAAAATGTTTCGATGGATGGATCCTGCGCTGGCAAAAGAATAGAATATCCAAGACAGATATGGCAATTTAGAAACAAAAAAAAGGAGACCTCAATTCGGTTGACTGAGAGCGCCACATGGTGATGATCCCGGGAAATTTGTGATCAAGATAGTATGTCCTTTCTCAATTCATTTGGCGAAAATTCTAAGCAGCTCACATTCGGCGCCTTATTACTATGGGGAACGGTTTAAGTCTCATAAGGACTCCCAACGCTGCTCTGCTCCAGTATCCGCTTGAGGTCATTTTGGGTGTTTCTAATCTCCAAGCTAATATCTAGAATTAACCAGTAATAGCCAGCCAGCCATTCACATATCTTTACAGCAGTTTATAATATATTAAGTTGGCCAGCCAAAAATTGTATTTCCTTTTTTTTTTTGATTCACTTCGTTGGAGAAGATTTCAGAATATCTTAAAATTTGTTGCTTTCAAATAAAATGGCGACATTTTGTTGAATTAAAATTCGCACTTAATGCAAAACATGATAATCAACTTGTCTACACATTTTAGTGCCCCTTTGTGAGTTGCCAAAAAGCTGGTCACCTCCCCCGGAACCATACAAACTGACCTTGATGGATGCTTAAGAGTTTTCATCTAAAATTTTATTTTCACTTTAAAACTGAAGGAAAGTCTTTTTTATTTGAGTATCATGGCAAAATCAAAAATAGCATCAAGCAAAATTTGTGGCCACTCTGGCAAGATGAAGAGAGAGAGAGAGTAAGAGAGTGCGAGAGAGTATGAGCGACGATGATGACTCTTCCAGTGAGACGGGGGGAGTTGGAGCAGCGGTACGCATAGCAGCAAAGTCTTTTGATTTATGCGCAGCAATTAATTTTTTGCACATTTTTGTTGTTGTAGTTGTTGCCATGGGGAAGCAGCAACAACAGCAACACCAACAACAACAACAACGCACGGAGAACTATGTGTACTATAAAAGGCGACAAAGCGCATTGGAGGAGAGCATGGAAGTTGGGGGTTAGGGTTGCCACACACACATACAAACGTAAAGGTGTGTTCGTTCACGCGTTGCAACATGGCGACGTCAAAGCCAGCCGCATCAGTGGTACAGTAATCACACGACAACTAGAACAGCTGATTATTAAGAGAGCAGTAAATGGACGAAGCGGCTTAAAAAAAGATCTGGAGAAAACAGTGTGTACATATCAACAATATAGTTTATTACTCTATGTAGCACACAGAAGGAGTCGTCGGACCCCCTTAAGCTACCTAAAGTATGATCAGGCTGACTATAGAAGTCGATATACCTCTGTCCGCCTTTCAGTCAATCCGTATCAACGCCTAGATCTTAGATATGGTAAGAGCTAGAGCAACCAAACTTTCAGATTAGATCCCTTTAGGAGACAAGTTAACCTTTCTTTTTTTTACATCGGGTCACATTATATACCTTCCATAGGGGTGTTTCAGACGACGTAAAATGTCTTTTAAGCTTCTGAAGCAATATACCGGATTTTATTGCCAGCTAGTGGTACAGGCCACGATTCAAAAGAGATTCTACTTTATCGCCCTTAGATCTCCCGAAATTTGCACCAAGACGTTACTCCACAAACATCTTATAAGTTTATTTTTTTTGTTTTTTTTAACATCAAGAATTTAGAAAATTGTTCCTTCCAATGCGCGTCTTCTGAGCCTCCACTTCGTGGCCAAGGTATTATGATAGCATCTATTTATACTACTCCTGCATTAGCATAATGCTGAGCGGAGCTGCAGACAGGTCTAACTCATCCGATACTGCAGCAGTGTTAGAAATAGACAACTCGTTCTTAACCGTCTTTTGTACATCAGCTTTGAACTTGGCCAATTTTAACCAATCCGAAGTGTTAAGTTTTTCGAAACGACTTTTAAATTCCGGCAGCAAATTTTTGACGATCTCATTACTATGCAACCCACGCAGCTGTGCTTCAATATTTCTAGGAAACCCGGTCGACAATTGACATAGTTTATCCGTATTCTTCAAGCGCTCGATTATGTCATTGTAACGATGTTCCTCCTGTTGGCGCCTGTTGACCATACGATGGGATCCATAGATTGCAGCCACTAAAAACGCAGTGCGTAACGAATTTTTTGAAAACATTCTAAGAATAGGTAATACTTATACTTTATATGGGTTTTGGGGGTTTCAAAAAATTTTAACGTATAAAAATTACGATATAAAAAAATAATAATGAGAAAAATTTAAAGCAAAGCCTACTTCGTGTAGAATTTGTAGAGAAACATAGAACCGGGGTTTTTACCACAACAATCAAAGTAAAAACCAATAAATCCATAAAAATCCGCGCATTGAGGATGACTCCGGCAGGCTCGGAAGAAACGGCATTCCGTGTAAGTGCTCTAAAAAACCCCGAAATTATTTATAAGATAACGCCTTCGGAAGACCTATAATAGTCGGAAAGCATCAACTTCATAAGAAAGCGCGAATTAAGGGTGGCTCCGGCAGGTTCGGGAACAACGAATTTGCAGTTTAAAAGAGATTACCAAATAATCCGAGATCTGACCATGATCAGACGATGATCCGAAATAAGTATTTTGGAAAAAGCGCAACAAAATTGTGCAGATGACTCCGAAGGCTCCGATGGCTTCGGTGAGTTCGAAAGAAATAGATTGAGGATGGCTTCTGCAGGTTTCGGACCAACGGACTTGTAGTTTGAAAAAGATTACCAAATAATCCGGAATCAAACCATAATCAGACTGTGATCCCAAACACGAACTCTCGAAAAAGCCCAAAAAGTTGTACAGGTGACTCCGAAGGCTCCGATGGCTTCGACGAGTTCGGAAGAAGCAGTTTGAGGATGGCGGCAGTTGCGGAAAAAACGGATTTGTAGCTTGAAAAAGATTACCAAATAATCCGACATTAGATCATGATCAGACGATGATCCGAAATATGTACTCTCGAAAAAGCACACAAAATTGTTCATGTGACTGTAAAGGCTTCCATCGCTTCGACGAGTTCGGAAGAAACAGATTGATGATGGCTCCGTCAAGTTCGGAAGAAACGGATTTGTTGTTTGAAAAAGTTTACAAGATAATCCGAGATCAGATCATGATTAGACGATTATCCGAAAAATGTACAAGTGACTCTGAAGGCTCCGATGTCTTCGGCGAGTTCTGAAGAAACAGATTAAGGATGGCTCCAGCAGCTTCAGAAGAAACGGATTTGTAGTTTGAAAAAGACTACCAAAAATCCGGTATCCAGCATCGGACGATGATCCGAATAATGTAATCTCGAAAATGCCCAAAAAATTGTACAGGTGATTCCGAAGGCTCCAGCGAGTTTGGAATAAACCGGAAGATTTATAGATTGCCAAATAATTTGAGTACAGACCATCAAATATTTTTGAAAATTCCGATATACCCCAAAAAACCACAAACATTTTATTTCAGCTGACTCCGCAGAAAGATTCAATAGAATCAGCTGGCTCTGACCACTAGCTACCGCAATCTTCCATTTTCTGTCAAAGACTTCTAAAAATCACACCTGCTAGTGTCTACTATACTTCTACACTTTTTTTTTAATTTCATCACAGATGCTGTTCCATAGTCACTTTATGTTTGTCATTTGCTGGCCCGGCAACGGCCCCGACCGTCACTGGACCCGTCCCGGCACCGGCCCCGCCCCGGACACGGCGTCTTCTAGTGGGGTTTGGTGGGGGGGTTTTTGGTTTCGCTCTGTTTTCTGGTATTATAGTATATGGCATTTTTGTGCCATGCGGCACAGAGAAGTTTTTGCGGCAAACCAAGAGTTCCCGGCTGACGGCAAATTCTACGGCCGTGCCACGCTTTGGAATTTCTGTTCCGCTTTGTTGCGTCTGCCGCATGTGTATGAGTGTGTGCGTGTGTGTGTGTGTCTGTTGGGTGCGTGTTGTTGTCATGCTAAGTGTTTGTTATGATTTATATTGGTTTTATTAAATGTTTCAACAACCTTTTGGAAATTATTTACTGCGGTGTTGGCCATGTCCGTGGCCATATAGAGTCTATGTCGGAGTACACTAGGTGGGTGCAGTAATAGAGGCTTGGCCTGGTGGCAGTCAGAACACTTTGCGTCTACGAGGGTAGACTGTACAGTAAGCTGTGTGGTAGCTACCTGAGACCAACTGTGTCCAAACTGAACTAGAGTGGAAAGCAAACAACTTGGGCCTATAAGGAGTAAACAAAAAAAAATAGAAGGACTTAAGGCACTTCGAGATGATAGACGTCATGCTATGGCAGTATTAAAGGAATTCCAGAATTGCTCGGTATTGTATTGGTGAAAGATAAGTTTCTATCTTACCCAGAGACGAAAAGTTCATTAGAGCAATCAGCATGGCATTCGAAGCCCTGTGAAATACCCAGATGTGCTCGGGTCGTATCGATGGATTCTTCAGCAAAATGCCAATGTCATTATTTGTTGGTCAATGGTAAATGCTTTATTAGGTCATCTAATTTGGAAGTTATGAGTTATATGAGTTATGAGTTTGAGAACGATTTTCACATAAGGATGAACGAAGGACGAGCGCTACAACGACATATGTAGATGTTGTCCAGCGCATCACAATACAACGTCTGCGCTGGCTCGGACATATTGTACGTATGGATAACAGCGAAAAAGGTATTCGAAGCGAAGCCGAAGAAGGAAGACGAAGACTCCGATGGAAAGATCAAGCAGAGAACCTTTCCTCCCTTGGTATTTCTAATTGGAGAAGACACGCGCAAAGCAGAGGCGCCTGGCGAGAGCTGTTGAGGTCGACCGTAACCCGAGAACGGGTTGTCATGGCCACACAATGAATGAATGAATGTGGAAGTTATGGCCATTTAAAATTAAGACTTAAAATTTGGATCGATTTGTAGTGATCTTGATTTCGATTATTTTCGCTTTTGTCCATATCACTTAGAGGTTCTGGCCATTGAAATTGAAGATGATAACATTCTTCGGAGTTGAAGTGATCACAAGATTGCGTTATTTTCGCTCTAAGCCGTCTAATTTGAAAGACTTGGTGTAGATTGCTGTGATCTGATTGTTTCTATTGGATTTGATTTCTGTAGATTCGTGGATAAGTCACCAAAATGGAACAGGTTGCCATTGTAAACATAATTTTCCAACAACTCAGATGTAGTCAAATGCAACCATATACTCTTTGTTTGAAAACCTCTAGTCAAACAACTTTTTCACTCTATTCAGCTGTTCTTAGGTTTCATAACGCAGTTAGAAACCAAATTAATACTTTAGAACAGTCTTCCAACAGCTGGGTTTCCAAGTAAACATCTGAGTATAAAACATAATGGCGCAGCTGTTACCAAAACTTATAAGGCGGTAGAACACGCTTATGGAGACAATCTGCTTTGGAAGCAACAGCAAGCAGTTCAAGCAGTGCCAACAGCAGCCGCCGCATACTCCGATAAGTAGAAAACTTTTGCCAGAATTATTAGACGCAGCCAAACTTTCTGTACTTCAGGGCACCAAAGCCCGACCATCCATTCAGTGACCAGTGTTTACAAATGCAGACGAAAAAACTCACTAATGTGATGCTCTTTTAAAGAAGTCTACCTTTTAACCCACCAACGTCTTGCTGCCCAACTTCAAATCAAGCCCCAGAAAATCACATTCACAACAAGAGACTGCCCAACAACGATCAACGACAAGAATCCTTTTCAAGTGGGGTGACACTTCCAAGGATTAGGAGTCTATTGATACCGCTCATGGATCATTTTAGACGCCTTTGTTGAAACTGTTGGACAGTTTTATGCTAAACTCTATATGGCAAATCAACCTCGGTCAAAAATTTTATTCAAGTGAGAACACCTGGAAATGTCTACTTTGCGTATGCTCTTCATTAGAGATAAGACTTCTGCGCTTTTGGATAAGGCGCGGAAACTTTAAGTGAAGCCATATCAAGAAATATTCAAGAGATGTTAAATAGCTTGGAAGACCCAAACTGAATGCAATTTTTGGAAAAATAGACTTCAGAATCAATATTTCCAACTATACTTTCTAATTAATAAAAATTTTTGCAGACCAAACCAATGATCATTTTTATAAAAAGTGGGACTTTATAATAAATATTTTTAAAAGAAAAAAAAAAAATATAGAAAATATAGAAGAAAAAAAATCCGTTTTAGGAATGTCAAAAGTAAACTTATATGACGGCATAACATAAGCTATCCACACAAAAATTCTTTCATCACAACATAGTGTAGCGATTAGGCCATGTTCAGCAGTCTCCTCCGTTCTAAGTGTGTGTAGGAAGAATACGATTTTGGAGACCAGATGGGCAAGACGCAGGAAACTTTAACAACAGATGTGCTGTATACCTTGTCAAGTCAAGTTTCTAGAATTATGTCGATGAATTGCCGCGCTCATTCTAGGAATATTCAGCGATTTAAAAAATCTTTGATTTCCTGGAAAATATAAACATAGTTTAGTAGTCTGAAGCGCAGGAAAGTTAACGTCATTTTTAAAAGTACGCCATCTAGGCAGTAAAACCGGAATAAACTTAGGACTGGCCTCTAGATATAAGTAGTTCACATAGGAACTTTGGTTATCCTAGCTCTTATCATCTACAAGATCTGGGCGTTCAGACGCACCTATATATATGGATAGACAAAGGCCTATCCATTTCTTTTGTCCTGCTGACCATACTGAAGGGAACCTTGAGCAATCTGCAGCGTTTTCTTTGTAAGTTGGGGAAAAATACTTATTTGCTGGAACTTTTGAGGACTAATTGGGACCCTGTCTAAAACCGACTTTTCGCATTCAGAGGGAACAACTCCCATTACTTCTTAGCCAACCCTTGTGCAAATATTTGTTTGTTTGTATAAATATTGCGTATACGTCTGTCTGGTCTGGTCTGCTGGCTGTTATAAACTTGCTGATGCTCCCTAAAGTGTTCTCTAATAAGTTTTGGCAGCATTTACACCTGTTCCTCTTGCTCAGGTGTCACGCCAACAACTTAATGGTAACCAATGGAGGGGTTGAGAGCACAATAATGGCTAAAAAGTAACGTCACGCTGAAACTTGTCATTTTAACTTAGCGCATGATGATGACATTTTTGACGTCTTTATTGTCAACCGAAGCAGAAAGCCCTTCCCTCCAAATGGAAACTAACCTCAAACTACAAATCCTTAGACGGGAAAGACTTGCACAAGTGGCTTGTGTTTTCTTTAGTTTCGAGCAGTTGTTTGTTCTTTTACGGCACAATGTGGCAAAATGGGCACAAAGTGCTCGACATGCCATCCATGGCTTCCAAAGCTTAGACGACGCAGACGCGCTCCTTCTAGAAAGAACTCCCTTCTACTACACTCTAAAGTCCACTTGAATGACTTTTCATAACTTTATGAAAAGTTTGCACAATGCAACGACAACGACGACAAGCACCAGGAGATGGAGGTGGAGTGCTACAAAAAAGAGTCAGTGGGAGTACGGACTGGAGCGGCACGACGACAATGAAGACGTTGCTCGACAATGGCACAAGTAAAAGACTTAAGACTTGTTAGTTTTTATATTTAGACTATGAAATACCCTAGGGCAGACAGGTACAAAGTGCATGCTGTAGAGCTGCTGCAAGGATTTTAACGTAAGGATTTTTCGTAAGAGAAATATTAAAAATCTTGAAGATCGTTTTCTTGACCAAGTTACCATGGTGTTCCACTTGGGAAGAAATATTTTGAACTATTACATGTTGAAAGATAAGGTTCCGCAGCCCATTCCTTATTTCTCATAACGCCTACCTTTAAAAGATTAATTCCAATCCATTAAATTTTTGTAATGAATTTCGATCATCTTCAAAAGAAACATTTCGAATACGTACAAACTGGGCACGAGGGATCATCTTCAAAAGAATCATTTCGACCACGTGTGATCTGGGCACGCGGGATTATCTTCAAAAGAAACATTTCGGCAACGTGTGATCTGGGCACGAGGGACCATCTTCAAAAGAAACATATCGAACACGTATGATTTGGGCACGAGGGCAGGCTTTCAACAGAAACATTTCGAACGCGTATGATCTGGGCACGAGAGAATACCTTCAAAAGAAACACTTCCACCCAATATGATCTGGGCAAGAGGGAACATCTTCAAAAGAAACATTTCCATCTCGTATGATTTGGACACGAGGGATCATCATCAAAAGAAACATTTCTAAAAAGTACATCTTGTCATGAGGGATCATCTTGAAAAGAAACATTTCGAATGGGTATTATCTGGGCACTAGGAATCATCTTCGAAAGAAACATTTCGAACACGTATGATCTGGGCACTCGGGATCATCTTCAAAAGAAACATTTTGAAGACGTTTGATCTGGGTACGAGGAATCAACTTTAAAAGAAAAATGTCGAATAGGTATTAGGCACGAGGGATCATCTTCAAAAGAAACATTTCGAACACGTATAATCTGGGCACTAGGAATCATCTTCAGAAGAAACATTTCGAACACGTATAATCTGGGCACGAGGGATATATTTCGAAGCAATGACTCTAAGTCCGCTAATAGAATTTGTCAAACATATCTAAGTTCTTCCGTAACCCGAAAAGATCCCACTTTTTTTTCGATACCGGTTGTCTGTTGAAATTTTTCATATATTTTTATAGTCGCCGAATAAAAAGTTAAAAAGACCTTAGGCTAGGTTAGGTTGTATAGACAGCTAAGATAGGGACTAGAATCACCCAGTGACCATGAAGTCCTTTGTGTTGCCTAATTAAAAAAGGCGACGAAAGAATTAAAGAAAGGGAGGATTGTGGAGGAGGATCAAAAACTGTAGGACATCCCTAATCGCCTTAGTCTCTCATGTTACAGAACCATTTTTAGGATTCGACGAAAACAGCCAGATCCGCTATAGGCACATAGGCTGGACTACCCAGATTCTCAAAGAAAGGTTTACCCAGAAGCTGGATTTGTCTTCTAAGAAGCACCGGGCAGTCGCATAGCAGGTGTTGGATGCTTTCTATCTCTTCCTCATCTCTGCAGCTGCTGCAGAAATCGTGATGGGGAGCGTGCAGCCTCTCAGCCATATTGACTATGGTGCAGTGCCCCGTTACAACGCCTACCCCCATCTTAGTCATGTTTTTTTGGAAGCGCAGGAGTTCAGATATTCGCTTTGGATCATATCTCGGCCAGAGTGCTCGGGAGATGCGACAATCGGACACCATGTTCCAATCTCTTTCCGCAAGAGCTATAGACGTCCCAAAATCTTATAGAAATTTTAACCGATTAACCTGGAAGGCTTGAAATATAATACGCGCAGTGTGACCAGTAGAACTAACAATGCAGTGTGACTGTACTTTTTATTCCCATCGAGTCAATTTACTTTTGAAAATAATATATCTGATCAAATAAGTTTATATGGTCTAGCTTATAAAAACCCTATTTTGATATGAAAGACTACATTTTTGTAGAAACAGCACAAAGCAGTTTTCCGCAATCAAGCAGTGTGACCAGATCAGCTGCAGTGCACTTTATTTCTCTTTTAATGGATCTTTCTTTTTCAATACCGATAAATAAAGCGAAAAACTTAGTTCAAGAGTTCCTCTTCTGCTATCCTTGACTCCCCACGGAGCATATGTCCTGAAGTCTATGTTTTGTGTGGGAGATATAATTTTATTTATTAATTGTTTAAAGAAAACTCATATTTTAGGGGATATAATTTGGGGAAAGAATACCAATACTGATTTTTTTAAGCAATTGGGCTCCAAGAATAACGTAAATTTAAGGATAACGAATTTTTAAGTCTTTTCTTATATTTTATGATAAGAGAGAGCCATCCAATTGTCTAGTGTGACCAGCTCAACTGACAAAACAGTGGCATCAATAATAACCCCTGGTCAGCTACATTTATAGAGTATATACAGCCATTGTGGGGGTGGGGTGAAGCTTGGTGGTGGGGTGGAGGGTTAGCATTTGTTGAATCTATTGCTCGGCACCTTTGCTTGGCACGTTTCCGCTTCCGTTTAGCGCCATTTGCTTTGCTTTCGCTTTACTTAACATTACTTTGCTTTGGTTCTTTTGGCGCTGCTCCTCTCATCTCTCCGCTCCTCTCTGCACTTGAGCATAATGAATATTTTGCTAAATTGAAATGTTGTTGTTGTTGCTGTTGCTGCTATTGTTATGGTTGTTGTTGTTGGAGTTGCAACAATTTAGTGCCCCTCCTCCTACCACCGCCCATTCCTAGTGGACTTTCACTTTTCACTTTACGACTGTTTTGTTCGACGCCGGCGTCTGCATAAATATGAAAAATGTAAAATTTAATATGCAATTTACGTCAGTGAAAAGTTTTTCACCCCCAGAAAAAAGAAAATTTCTTTGTTTTTTTGGCCATACCTACGAAAACGAGCTAACTGAAAAATGTGTCCTTTCAATTTGCATATTATGCCGCCTTTTATTTCTTATGACACTCTTACTTTTTTCTTTCTTTATCTTCAGGGTGAGATGCTTTCTTTTTTTTGTTTAGTATTCTTGGGAATTATTTTTTAATACTCTAGCCACTGTAATATAATTCCTATAACACTCGAACTGAAGAGCGTTGGAAGTGCGGTTTTTATTTGTAATAGAGTTTTTTTTACATTATTTTAGGCTTTCCATTCACGATTCAACAATTAGAAGCTCACGTAATGCGCAGCTCCATAGCACATTTGTACGACGTTTAATCAAAATTGATGGACTTTTTTATATAGCTACCATACAAACATTGAACCAGTTTTTCAGCTAAATTCACGAGCTCGTAAAATTCATTGCATCTTGCTTTTCATCATTATAAGGCCTTTAAAATTCATTTACTTGCCTAATTTTTCTACAATGTGAACTAGTTCACTTTTGTTTGATACCTATAAAAAAATCTCGATCAATTGTTGTATTTTGTCAAAGACCTAAAATTTTTGGGAAGTTTGATCCAAATTGGTTCGATTTCTGACATAGCTACAATACAAAAGTTGAACCAGTTTTTCAACCAAATTCGTGGCATCTTGTAAAATACACTGCAACCAGTTTTCTAACATTATCAGGTCTTCAAAAATAATATATATGTATTTATTTGACCTCCCTCTTCTAGAGTTTACCCGTATTTTAATATTTAAATAAAATTAAATTTCAAGTTACTAAAATGCCCGACAGTGTAATATCCTGCATCTATTTTCTTGAAAAAAATATGTATTCCTGCATATTTCTTCTAAGAGCTTTCCAATTGAATTTTTACCGATTTTGCGGATATGTCAAAGAAGTTATAGAAAAAGTTTCAAGTTCATATGTTACGGGGTATAAGGAGCATCCGTAAAATTTGGATGTGGATTGGTTCATTAGAGGCACATCAGCTCATCTTGGTGGTTCTAGGTTATTTTTTACCTTAGCTAAGTTTACACAAATAATGATGCAGTAAAGGAGGCGTGAGCTCCACCTAGTAGCAACTGACAAAATAGTCAATTCAGGGAATTCCTTCTCTTCTCTTACACCTTCGCTCCGTTACATATTTTGCACAAATCTAGTGCCTATAAGTATAAGAACACCCAAGCTTTAAGCTATATGGAACCAGTGGAAGCGTGAGCTAAACTATTATGAGCTTGGGACTATCTGCAGCTCTGATTACGAATTCGAATTCAGTTCCTTCTCAACGAACTAAGAACACATAGCCTTTAAGCTATTTGGAACCAATGGAAGCGTGAGCTAAACTATTATGAGCTAGGAACCGTCTGTAGCTCCGATTACGAATTCGAATTCATCTTTCGTCTCTCCGAACTAAGAACACTCAAACTTTAAGCTATATGGAACCAGTGGAAGCGTGAGCAAAACTATTATGAGCTTGGAACCATCTGCAGCTCTGATTACGAATTTGAATTCATATTCCTCTGCCAGGGTTCTGCCCCTCATCCTTCTCACATCATGGATGCAATTTTCCCAAGTTTTTCGGGGTCTTCCTCTCGGTGCATTGCCTTCCGTTCTCATTTCCAGTACCTGTTTGGTTTTTCTAGATGATCGAACCATTTTAGCTGTCTCTCCTCGAACCAGTTTATTAAGACAAATTCATTGCATCAGGCTTTTCATCAATATCAGACTTTTAAAAATATCTAACTTTCAGAAATTGGCTACAAAGAGGCAGAGAGGAGTGTATGTAACTATATATCAAGGGCAGCTGCGAATTCAGGGTGGTTCAAGGTTCCGTACTCCTCTTTATTGCTCCTAAACCATTCCTTTTAGAATTTATTCTAATAACGAAATAACAATTTTGTGCAGCATTCGACTTTGATCAAAACATTCTTCCAAAAGTATCAAATTTTTTGTGTAATAATACCCATAATAATATTAAACCGAATTAAACTCCAAAAAGTTCCTACTCCAACCAGTGAACACACTAAATACAGCGACATCACTCCCAGTTCCACACGGTTCATTTATTCATTTCGAAATTGTAATCCCTAATAGTCCTCGAAATCGTATCCATATTCCTTGGGTTGAGGGTATGTAAACTTCTTCAACCCCTAATTCCCTTTCCAATGCTTTTCTTTACTTTTTCTTTTTGCCTCCCATTTTGTTTTTTTTAAACATTACTTTGGTCACTTTTATGTTTATTTGTACGTTATTTGCCGCCTTCCTTATTGTCTGGGGAAATTTAGTGCCCTCAGTTTTTGTGGCCAACAAATGGCCGCCACGGCGTGCATTGAATAAGTGAGTGAACTGAATGGATGAATGGATGACCGAACGACCGACCGACTTCGTGACTCAATGAATGAATGACTGACATGTGCAAAAGAGCCAAGGCTGTGAAATTTAAGCCATTGTTAAGCCATTGCATTGAATACCCAGTACAATGGCTAAGCCACGCTTTGGACTCATCTGGTGGTTGGTTGGTTACCCATGCATCCGTACAGACCCCTCTCCCCCCATGGAGCTTGCGAAATTTGAGCTTTCTATTTTAATTACGCTTGCCAATTGAATGGCTTACAGCTGAGCAGTGGTGTAGGCAGTACAAAATTTCAAGGGGGCTTTGCCAGCTAAAGGCAGCCCCTTCTGCAGTTGGCATTGGAATGACTTGTCAGTTTGTCAGTTGATCAGTTTTCATTAACTCTAGCTACTCTCCCGCTCTCTCTCTACCCCTCTGGAGATCTACAACTTGTTCCCTTCCAGCTTGTAAAGCAAACAAAGCGAAATGATTGACTGACAGTTGTATGGTAAATATGATTGATATAAGTATATTGTTCATAGCAACAACTACAATATCTTGAGCTTCATAATGATCAACATCAATATTGTCAATATCATTATGAACAAGAAATAAAAAGTATATTTTATATGTTATTTTTATGTAGGCGTCAGAAATAATGTTCTGTCTTTTATATTAGCTAAAAAATTACAATAAATTTTAAACTTTTCGCAGTTGTAAAAAGTGTTTTTTTTTAATGAGATCCGGAATTCCGAAAGGGATATCTCTTCAACCAGCTGTCGCTTTTGACACATATGAAAGTAATTTTATTCAGTAAGGCCTAACAATTCACCATGGCAAGATTTACATGACAGATTTCGAGTCAAAATTTGTATTCTGTTCTAAAAACTTTTAGCGCTCTTCGAACCGAATAATCGTTCATCAGCACATGCTATTCGTCGTGTAAGAACACAATCAAGAGATCATGTTCGAACTCATTTGGTGTTCCATAATGTCTAACCATTATATACCAAAAATGAAACTTATAGAGCATGTGGGACACATAGAGCTCGTCAAGATTATGAGTCGAAACGAACTACTACACGCAAACTGCTTAAAAAGAAGATTCGATATTTTCTTAAAACCAAAATAAGTGACAAAGAATCGAATGCAAAGAACAACCCATCAAGGTTCTGTCAACATTGAAAAAACTACGCTTCGCCATTTCAACCAAGAATAAATACATGCCCTTCTGAAGGTGACGAAACGCTCCAGTCGCAACTGGAAATCCTCCATCGGTGAAAAAATCACTTTAATATTATGTTTAATAACCATAACCCTTGCACTATGACTGAGACTTGGGCTCCCATCTACGATGCCGAGGCTTCATCACCAAGCTTTGAGGAAAACTCTATTCTCTGAGCTCCTGAAAGAGGGGGACCCAACTCTGCACAACAAGCTCGTTATAAAGATCTGGAACAAAGAAATGATACCAAACAACTAGCTTGGCTCAAAAATCTTTTCAGTTCCTAAAAAAGGGAATAAACGAGTCTGCAGCAATTCTAGGAGTATCTCGCTTCTAGATGTTTAGTAGTTATTAATGGAAGAATCTTAACGTATGCTGAAGAAATCATTGATGATTGTCAGTGCGGCTTTCGATTTCGCCCTAGATCAAAGAAATACCACGAATATTCACTAGATGTTCACTGTCTTTTTATTGACTTTAAGCAGGCTTTCCAGCCAGGGAAGAGTGGTATACAGGTGTACCAGGCCCAGCCGGCTCGATAAAGATATACACGGACGGTTCCAAGCTAGACGACTGTGTAGGTGGAGGCGTCTACGTTGAGGAACTCAACGTTAGAACTGCTTTTCGACTCCCGGACCACTGCAGTGTTTTTCACTCAGAAGTCACTGCAATCCAGGAGGCTTTAATAACATTAAGAAACCTCCTATAAGTTCGCAATAAGAACATTGGTATCTACTCGGACAGCCAAGCGGCTATAAAGTCCCTAGTTTCGATGACTTCGTATATGAAGTCAGTGAATAACTGCCGCTTGACTGTAGAGGAGATGGCTGAGCAGTTTTAAATTCACCTCATATGGGTCCCAGGACATAGGGACTTCGACTGTATTGCGGATGAACTGGCTAGACAAGGAACTAACAGCATCCTCCTTCAAGACAAGTAGGGCCTGGGTATATCCATGGCCAGCGGTAAACTGAGAGTACGACATTTTTTCGGATAAGACGGGAGTTAAACAAGGAGATGCTCTGTTCACAGTTCTATTAATCTAATATTACACTACGCCATAAGAGATGTAAATAAAGGCGGAACACTTTTCTATAAATCATCAGAAATCTGTGCATACGCTGATAATATTGCGAGCAGCCTAAACGAACTCAAGAACGTATTTGTATCGATCCATGAACTAGTCAACAGACCCGGGCTGCAGATAAATGAAACGAAAACAAAAATTATGCTTAGATGCTCAAGGTCACGCCAGCCTTAAGACCTGAGCATAGTATCCTTAAGCTTTCAATCAGTCACTTTTTTTAAATCTTAGGAGTTTTGTTCTCGAGCTCTGGTGACTCGACAATTAAAGAGGGAGTCATCGCAGCAAATATATGTTATTTTTCATACTTCAAAATATTTAAATCTAAACTAATCTTTCGAGATATAAAACTGCAGATATATAAAACGCTCGTTCGACCCGGCTTGACATACGGCTCCAAGGTGTGAGTTCTTCGTAAAGCTAAATGTAAGCAGTTAGCAGCATTTGAAAGAAAGATTCACGGACCGGTGAATGTATCATGTTGCCATCTGGCAACATTTATAGAATGCGCTATAACTCAGAGCTCGAAGAATTAATACATAATCGAAAGGATAGTACGCTTTATCAAGTCCCAGCGCCTACGGTGGATCGGGCAGGTAGTGCAAATGGATGTTAGTTGGTACATTCTCGGGGATCATCACCTTGACGTGGTGAGGGGGTTTAGTAGCTGCAATGACGCTAAGAACAATGCCGGCGGTAGCATAGCTACTGGTAGGCTCACCCTTGCCGGTAAGGTCTTCGAGGAGCATTAAGGCAAAGAGTGATCCACAACGTAGCGCGTCTGTACTCAGAATGATGCGGCCTACTTAAAAGTGACCTGTCACTGGGAGCTGAGTTGTCAGGACTGACTTTGAACTTATAACTTACTGTCAGACCCCTTCTCCCTCACATATTTTATATTCATTCTCAGTGTTCCTGCGGCTCATCCACCTGCTTCGGCAGCAGGCACGACGAAATTGGAGGTGCAAACTCCATGTTTTAGAAATAACAATATAACGGACACCATCACGCCCTATGCTCCCACTAGGAGTTACAGAACATAAGAAGAATTTTTTTTTTTTTTTTTTTTTTATTGGATAGTAGGAGGGGGGCAAATCTTCAGAAAGACACCCGGGGAGGGTAGTGTCGGATTCGCATTCTGCGCCTACCGACTAAAAACCCCCCTCCTATTTGGTTGCCAACCTTTACGGTTCTAAACCTTAGAGGGATAGGGGTACCATCAGAGGGTGTATGAGGGGGTGCGTGACGCGGTATATTATGTATGATCGGTTGAACCAATCTCGTATATGAGAGGGGGTGCGCGAAGCGGTATATTGTATATGATCGATTGAACCGATCATCCGATACATAAGAAGAAGAAAACTTCGAAGTCCAAGGATCGAGTGATATGGAGGGGCATAAAAATTATTGAGCAATTTTTATTATAAAATTGAAAATAAGAGTTGATTGCTCAATAATTTTTATTTTTGATTTTTATTATAAACATTTCAGTGTAACTCTTATTTAAAATTTTTAAATAAAAATTGCCCAGTAATTTTTATTTTTGATTTTTTAATTAAAAATAAGAGTTAAAATTTGATTTAAATGAAAAAATCAAAAAATAATAATTATTTCATGATCTTTATTTTAAATATTATAAGAATTACGGTCCCTGGTAGAAAATAAAGCTCTTGTAGAGGCTAGTATAGAGGATAATCCAAATTTCTGTTCCACTTGTTCTCTTCGTGTGCATATTGTGGTTCGTGGACGCGGCATTGATATACTTTTAACTGCATAAAGTCGGTTTTGCATACACTGCGTTAAAAAGTCTTGGCACAGCAGTAATTTTTTAAGATTTTTTTATGAACACATTTTGGATTAATAAATTCCAATTTATTTTATACAAAAACGTTACAGAATGCATAATAAAACAAGAAGCTTCAAAAATTAAAATATATAATTATAAAAATGTACAAAATTTAGCTTAGACATTGATTTTAGTCATTAAAATATTTCTTGAACTAGTTGTGAATTATAAGAGCCAGTGTTTTCCTTTAATGATAATCGAATATTTGTTTTCAAATATGGTCGAGGAGTTCTGGTTTCAAAAAGTTTTTTTCTTAAATCTCAACTTTTTTCAACTTTGGCTGTCAGATGTTCATCATTGCTTGTTTTTAGGGTCGCTACATCCGAGTCCAAGGTACCAAAAAAAATTTGTGCTGTGACATAAATTTAAAAATATCTAATTTTGTGGAGGTTTTTTGATTATGCCTGAAACCTTCTTAATGTTTTTAATTTCCGGGATAATTAAAAATACATAAATTCAATTTTAGAGCGTTAAAGAACCCTCAGAAGTTATTTTTCTTTAACTCCCATTTTTATACCCTGTACCGTATGGTACCAAGGGTATATTAAGTTTGTGCAAGCCGAAAATGTATGTAACATAAAGAAGGAGAAGTCGGAGACACCCCAAAGTTACCTAAAATATGATCAGGGTGAATAGAGAAGTCGATATACCCATGTCCGTCTGTCCGTCCGTGTGAACGCCTAGATCTCAGAGATGGTAAGAGCTAGAGTTACCAAACTTTCACATTAGATCCCATATTAATCCATAGGAGACAAGTTTATTTTATTTTTTTATATCGGGGTTAAATTATATAGCTCCCATAGGGGTGTTTGAGACGACCTCGACAAAAAAAAAAGTTTTAGATGAATAATTCGTTTGTTTATGAAGATCTCTTAACCAAATTTAGTACTCGAAAGTTTTTTATAGTTCCCAATCACTGTACCAAATTTGATCGAAATCGGTTGACTATATCATATAGCTCCCATAGGACCGATCGGCCAAAATAACTTTTTAAAGAAAAATTCGCTATATTTCGTTTTTTAATAAAGATATCGTAACCAGATTTGGCGTTTGGAAATTTTTTAGACCACTTAAGCAATGTGCCAAATTTGAACAAAATCGGTTGACTATATCATATAGCTCCCATAGGTCCGATCTTACAAAAAATCGATTTTTTAACAAAATTTGTTGTGTTTCGTTTGTTTGTTAAGATATTGGGACCAAATTTGACATTCGTGAGTATTTTATAGTTCATACGCACTGTACTTAATTTAATCCAAATCATTTGACTAGATCTTATAGCTCCCATAGCACCAATCGGTCCAAAAACACGTTTTTTTTACAAAATTCGATGTGTTTTGTTTGTTTGTAAAGATATTTGAACTTAATTCGGCATTCCGATCTTTTTAAGGTATTTAAACACTGTGGCAAATTTTATTGAAATCGGTTGACTATATCATGTAGCTCCCATAGGAACGATCGGTCAAAAAAAAAATTTTTGCTTAAAAATTCTTCTGGTTTTGGTTTTATGTGAAGGAACCGGATTTTATTGCAAGCTGGTGGTACAGGGTATCCCAAAGTCGTCCGCGACCGACTTTACGTACGCCATTTTTTTCGTATGCTTGTGTTATAACGATATAATGATATTGAAACCGAAAGTAAAAAGTTTAGTTGATTCCATATTTACCCATATAATTAAAAAATTAAATTTTTTTTTATTTTATTAAAAAAATAGCTTAATCGGCGTGGTGCCCAAATCAAGTTACATTTATTTTCGCAAAAATAATTTACCATAAAATTCTAGTTTTCTAAACTTTACTTTTAACCATAGTGTTTTGTTCTGGAAATTTTAGCAGCTCTTCCAACTTTTAATTTATTAGTAGAATTTTCTTTATTCAATATAATTATTTCATGGTGTTAAGCTTCTATAATTATATTATCATTATTATCATTTAACCCTTGCTTTTTTTCTCAGCAGCACCCACCTCTGTCTTTTTTTTAATTAAAAAATAATTTCTTTAATTATGTTTAACCGCATATATTATGCACAGAAATATTCAACAACAAAGTGGCGACATCTAGCGGCCAATGTAAATAATGACGAGAACGAGGTCGAGGTCGACAACGACGAATTTAAAACAATAGATGGCTATTGACATATATAAAATTATACGTTTATTATTTTCTTGAGTTTACCGAGTTATTTTATTTATAAATTAAATTTAAGATCTCTGCGTTTTCGCTCTTATTCAGATAAGAATAATCTGGGCCTTATAATTTAATAATTGCTCATGGATTATGTTCTTCTGGTTTACTTTGTTTAGCTAATGTAGTCGTAAAATTTTAATTAAAAAAGGGTTATTAAATTTTATACCATCTATAATATTTTGATGATTTTTATTAAGTTATGCAAATATAGCAGCTCCTCTTACATAAAATTTATTAGGAGAAATGTCTTTATTAAATATACTTATAGGATGGTCTTGAGTTTCGCCTTCTGCATCGAATTGCATCATTACTTTTCAAAAATCGCTGGGGATAGTTTCCAGTACCTTATCCAGCTAGACCCTTTATTTCATGGTCTTGAGTTTCTATAATTATATTATCATAATTATACTTTTTAGAGCTGCTTATACTTTATATTTATATATTTATTTATTTAGTCAACATGGGAAAAGATTTTCCAATATTTATTCTTTTAGAGGGGAAAAAACTCGGAAGTATTTAATAATATTATAACATTGATTTCCAATAAATTTATTAATTTTATCAAGAGATTTAAAATAGTTTAAGAAAAATACTAATTTGTATTGTAACTGATATGAATTATTAATTTTGGATCGGGAAATATTTATTGATTTATAAAATTAAATTTGTAAATTTAATTTTAATTAAATTAACATTATTTATTTTTAGTTTAAAATTTTTATTATATGATTTAATTTATATAATTGAATGTGAAATTGTGATAACGTTTTTATTTGATTAGATAGGTTGTATCCCTGGCATGAGTTTGAACTGGGCACCCTAATGGTGTGAGCTGCACTAAAAATAAGAACTGGTTTATGAACGGAACTAGATATAGTAGTAGTAGTAAAAGAAAAAGAGAAAATGAGCGCGAAAAATAAAAGCAAAAACTTTAAAATAATTTAATTAAAATGTATATTCTATCAAAGGATCAAATAAGTATCTATATATACATATAATAGATATAAATGAATCTTTTGTTTTAATAATTGCTTCTTTAGTTATTTTTAATAGCAGCGGATGTATAAAGTCTGATTATAATATTTATTGTTTTATTTTATTAGTAGGTATTTATACCTTGTACTTAAAAGTGCAAAGGATATACTAGATTTGCGCAATGACAGAAGGAGGCGCAGCAGACCCAAAATCCTTTATACCAAAATGCTTATCATAACCTCGGCTAGCGATTAAGCCATGTCCGTCCGTCCGAATGAACGCCTATATCTCGAAGACTAGAAGATCTAGAACCACCAAACTTTACCTGCTGGTGAGCATATTTCCTTAGAAGATGAAGTTTATAGAATCATGTCAATATCTTCAAAATTTCGGAACTTATAGGTATAAATATCGAATTTCACCAAAATAAAATTAACTCCATTTGGAAAGTTCTTAGTAGGAATATGCAGGAAAAATTTTTTCGTGAGAAAAAGTACAGGGTATTCCACTGTCGGGCAACGCCTCGACTGTACCACATTTTGTTAATTTTTTTTATTTTTAATATATCCTCCATCATGCCATTTAATTGCTACATCTAATCATAAATTTCTATATCTTCCACTGCCACGCTGAAAAGAATTGAAAGAGTAGGGGATGACTTTAGCCCCACCAAGAAAGATGCTGCAGATTACCCAAAGGACATACCTATGCTTCTGCAGCCAAGGGATGAATGCTAGCTGAGTACAGGTTCAATCAAAATTTTGATACCAAACTCACTAAAAAAGAGGCTTGGACCTCTCTTGCGGCAGTTCACCCTATGAAAACACATGCAATAAAGTGATACACAGACGGATCACTCACTGATCAATGAAGTGGCCTGGGGGTAGTAAGACCCAGTACCAAATATTACGAACCACTAGGCAGACACAGCATTTTCCAAGCTGTAGTCTGTGCTATTGGAAGATGTGCGGAATTCAATCTGCAAAAGAACTCCCATGACAAGGATATATCCATCCTGTCTGATACTCAAGTAGCAATAAAGGCATTAAGCAAAGCCAAGATCACATCAAGGCTGGTCACGAAGTGAGAACATCACAGGATAAATTAGGATCCAGGAATAAGCTCACGATTAGATGGGTTTCAGGACATAAAAACATTCCTGGAAATGAGCTGGTAGATAAACTTGGAAGGACCGGTGCAGCAATACCGCTAATTGGACCTGAACCACACTGTGGGATTGGTAACTACGTGGTTCTGCACCTAATAAGAATAGAGGAGAATAATAAAAACCTCTTCTCCAACTACAACCGTAAGAGGTTCAGGTCATCGCAACTCACGGGAAGAACACCGTAAACATCCCGACGGGCCTTCTGACGGTATATTAAGGGCTCCGACTGGACTGGGAAGAAACTTCATTGTATTTATAACACAGGTCAACATGGCTCAGTTGTTGGAAAGCTAAGAGTCATTTCCGAAGTAGTTTGGTGCGTAGAATCCGAATCCGGCGTCAGAACTGGCCCATCACGTCAGGATTTTGAGAAAATTAAAGGGTAAGAGTTGTACTAAATGATGTAACTGGAGAGAAAGACCGCAAAAATTTTTTGCGCCCTGTACATAACCTCAAAAGTAGGAAAAAACAGCCGTTTTTGGGCACATAACCACAAATATCTCAAAATCCTGACGTGATGGGCCAGTTCTGACGCTGGATTCGGACTCTACGCACCAAATTACTTCGAAATAACCCTTGGCTTTCCAACAACTCACATGACCCCTGTATTTGTAGACCTGTGTAATTTGGAATGTATGGCACTGCCGGTAAAAGAAACAAGCTCCTGGGTATGTACAGTTCTCCCAACGGAGATCGTTGTTACCATAGGTCCAAATAAAATACTGGAATATATGCAGGCCACTTTTGGGAGAGCTCTGAGCCATGAAGGGTTTACAATAGATCCCTCTGCATAGATAAAAATAAATTGGAACATTTTAGGGACTTAGTTTTTATTTCATTCAGGCTTGGTACATATATAACATCACCCCAAAATATATGTATGTATAAAGAATTTAGATTTTACCGGTAAATCGCCATATTTGGCCCCACTGTGCGCGCTGCTTTTGACAAAAGTCTAAAACTTTTCCAACACACATTTCCTAAACTTTCCAACACGCAACTCTGCATATTATGTCAAATATTTATGTATTATAATTAATGCGACTACCTAATTAAGTTGATTATGTGGCAAAGCTCAAATTAGTTGGCTACAAAGCAACATCAACCCGAACCCCCAACCCCAACCCTACCGCAGCACCCAACAAACAAGGTGTCATCCACAGGCAACAACAAATACACACAAATAAATTAATTATGTTAATCTGTTTACATGTCAGCGACAAGCTTTAAAAGCAAAACCACAGCGGGTTCGGGGAGGGTGAGAGGGTTGCATTTTAAAAGGGTGCTGGGTGGCAGGGTTGGCATGGGTGTGTGGGGAGGGGTACAAAGTAACCAAGCATTTTAGCAAGTGTTTGTGTGTCGCTTAATAAAGTTAACACCTGTCTCATATTGTGTGTGTGTATGTTACCACAAATATTGTTTTTCACTTGCCACTTGTTCCTGCCACAATTCATAACATCATCTCTATTGGTTGCTCATACGCAACGTTGAACTTGCAACTGCCACAAAAGTAACCTGAAACGCGGCAATTGCGTAAAGTTGCACAAATAATCAAACTGCTGCTGATGATGATGAGGATGATGACGTTGACGACAACTATAATAATGATCATGATGATGGTAATAATGGCGTTGAGCAAAGTTGCTGAGAGACTGTCAGCCAGCCAAGACGTCATCAATTTGGCCAACAACAGCAGCAGCCAGTCGACTGTAGACCCTTTTACCCCATGCTCCTTCCACAAATGCGTTCAGTCAAGACCACAAAACACTTTTCTGCAAAAACTTCTTGCGGTTTTTGTCTGTATGTGTGTGTGTGTGGTTAGGGGTTGCCAAGAGAGCAAAAGTGAAATGAAGTGCAGAGAGCGGCACAGTGGAACAAAGTCGGCAATAAATGAAGTACAAAAATTGAAGGCGCTAAAAAAATGCTTTAAATCTAAAAGAACAATAAGGTCAAAAAATAGACAAGAGATCTAAAATATATAACAAAAAACAAAAGAGTTATTTTGGAGGCTAGTTAAGAAAATTGTCCCAAAAACGAAAACAATCTTATCGCGCTTTTGCAGATTATCTCGGAGCACTTTGGTGTTGGGGTCTTTGAAATCTCGTATCGGACTAAGGCTTTATTTTTGCGCTTTTGATAAAAACACAATTAACTTTAAAGCCTAAGTCTAATTATATAAATATATCCAATAGCCAAGGGTTCCGATATATATATAAAAAAAAAATACTTTTTTTTTTGGAAGTATGTCAGAAACCTCTGCCCCTAAAACGAACAAATTTTATGGAGCTTTTGGAGATTATCTCTGCGCCCTTCGGTATTGGGATTTCTTGGATCTCGTATTCGGGCTTTGGCTTTATTTTTGCGCTTTTAATAAAAAAAAATTAATTTTAAAATCGAAATCTAATAATAAAAAAAAAAAAGGGATATGAAATATATAACAAAAAAACGAGCTTTTTCTTAAGCTATTTCGGAAACCTCGGTACCTAAAACGAAAAAATGTTATGGGGCTTTCGGAGTTTAGCTCGGAACCCTTCGGTTTTGAGGCTTTAAAGATTTCGTATTTGAATAAAAGCTTTATTTTTGCGCTTTCAAAAAGTCTAAGAATAATGAAGTCAACAAAAAAGGCAATAGCCAAAGGTTCTAAAATATATGTATATAAAAAAAAAATACCAGAAAGAGTTATTTTGGAGGCTATTACTCGGAACCCTTCGGTGTTAGGACTTTTAGAATCTCGTATTTCGATTTAGGCTTAAGACTTTGAGAACAATAATTTTTGTAACAGAATCTATATAGCACGCGAATTATTGTGTTCCATCGGAAGTCTTATTTAGAGCGGCTGTAAACTAGAGAGTTTTGCTAAAGGAAATCGAGCAAGATATCAATATGAATCGAAAAGCTTCAGCTGTGTGCATTAAAAAATTTCAAAACATTTTTGGGTTTGCTTGAAAATGTTCTGAACAGTTCTTTGGATTTAGACACGAGCTGACTCCAAAAAGTCTAAACTTTGGACATTTACCTCATGGAAATTATTATATGTGCATATATTCTTTTTTTATATATCTCACTCATGAGCAACGGAACGTTAATTTTGAGCATGCAGATTTTTGGAGACACCATTTGCGTCCGTTTTTCATAAGACAATCTTCTTTATTTTTGACAATTGAGCTACCGTTTGGTTAAGTCCTGGATTAAATTTTTACTTTTCATAGCAAATAATTATATGTGCCGAGAGAGTTATTTGCTCTACGTGTTCCACTAAGTCTTTAATGTGACTAGAAAGGTTTTAAGAGTTGTTAACAAATACAAAAGCAATCATTTAAAATTAAAAAAGGACAAATATTTTTCGATAAGAATATCACAATAATTTCAATTAGACATCAGAAACTTGTAAGAAAATCTAGAAGTCTACTCAATAAACAAACCAGGAGTGCCTTTCCTAAAGTTGGAGGATGATCTAAATGGGCTATCCGGCAGTTGGATACTTATTAGATGAAATTTTCAAAAATATTTAATCGGAATCAATTCTTATTTTTCCTAAACTGCATGTAATGTAAAAAAGTGAGATGGGCCGAATTGTAATATACGGTCCCATAGGCCGGAAACCATCTTATATCAATGGTATGCTCAAAATATTTATAAAAAGGGATCATAGAACACAGAATTTGATGGAAAACATATAATTGGGATGATTTTGATGGTATTTAAGAAGAAGAGCAAACCATAAGGTATAATTTTAGCATATGTTCAGAACGAATCGGTTGCCGAAAGCCCTTCATAATATAATCTGATATTAAGTTTATGTGGAAGGGTCCTACGTATGATGTATCTGGACAGGTAAATGCACAAGAATATATTAAATTACATCAGCTACTATTCGGTTCTATATCGAAGAATCTACCTGCCGTAATAGGATATTTCAGCCTTTAAAGGCTTTAAACCGCCTCCGAAAACATACTTTAGGGTTAAAAATATTGCATTTATGGGGTGACCGACGAAAAACTCTGTCAAAAATCTGATTAAAAATATATTAGACCTTAAAAGTGTCCTTGTAGTGGATTGAGCCCAAAATGCACTTTTCAACCTATAAAATTCTGAAATCGAAAATCAATCTCTAACTTACATTATTTTATGTTTTTGTTGCTTTTTTAAGAATAATAGAGTTATGCATATACGAGGGTGGATTGATAAGTTTCCGGCCTGACCAAGAGATGGCGCCATTAGGCCTACCTTGAGGTGGCGTTCTATAGTACCATCCTTAGATAGCTTGTAGCTATAGTTTCAGCCCGATCGCCATGTTAGTTTAGATTTGAGAGCACACTGAACAATACGCTTCTGTGTTTTTCTTGAAAATGGAAAAGCTGGAAAAAAATTTCTACCGCCAATTTGACGTTGTATAAGCGTAATCCAAGCGAATTTTTGCGTCGATTCATATCCGTTGACGAAACTTGGGTCCACCACTACACTCCTGAAACCAAAGCACAGTCTAAACAGTGGATTGGACCAGGGGAACCAACTCCAAAGAAGGCAAAAACAATTTTTTCAGCGAATAAGGTTATGGCTACTGTTTTTTGGGATGCAAGAGGTATTATATACATTAATTACCTTGAAAAGGGTAAAACTATCACTGGTCAATACTACGCTATTGCAACGTTTGAGCCACAAGGTGCAAATTAAACGACCTCATCTGGCGAAGAAAAGAATCTTGTTTCATCACGATAACGCACCAGCGCACAAGTCAATCGTTGCGATGGCTAAAATCAACGATCTGAAGTTTGAATTGATGCCGCACCCTCCCTACTCTCCAGACCTAGCCCCGAGTGACTATTATCTGTTTCCTAACCTCAAAAAATGGCTTGGCGGTAAGAGATTTGCCGACAATGAAGAAGTAATCGAAGCTGTAAATGGGTTTTTTGGGGAGCTTGACGAATCAGTCTATAGAGATGGCATTACTAGAATAGAACACCGCTATGAGAAATGTATCAGCCTTGGAGGAGATTATGTTGAGAAATAAAAAAAAATTCTTAAAAACGTTGTTTTTCTTGGTCAGGCCGGAAACTTATCAATCCTTCCTCGTATTTTGTTGCTTTTTTAAGAAAAATAGAGTTATGCACATATACACGTTGGCTAAAAAATTGAATTTGTATTTTTTTTAAAGCTCACAACAAACACAAAAACTAAAAAAATATAACATTAATAATTTATACAATATTAAAATAAAATAAATAAATAATTTCCATAAGCTTTCCCAAAGAAATTTTAAAATGATTTTCTGGATAATTTTGGATAAATTTGGTTGGCTGGTTCCAGAAAGTCGCTTCTTTGGATCTTTGGACATTTACATTTTCAGAAAAGTTACACAGTCGTCAAATATTTCGCTGGAACTGCTAAAGTCATTATTGCCAGAAGTTACATCTGAAAACAAAAACCTAAAAAACATGCTGTAAATAAAATTACAATTTTTCCCCCGCATTTTTTACTAAATGGGCCACTGTGCTCCAGACTGACCATGCCTCTTATAAAACACAGAAATTGCTCCATATGCATTAACATATTTCAAATAATTTTATGACCACTGTGCTGTGTCTGCTCTGCTATTGAGTCTTTGATGAGACGACACTGTGCATTTTAGGCAAATTAGTTACGCAGCTCATGTTCGCTGGTCCTCATCGTTGGCTGTATCTGTGTGTGTGTATGAGTGTGTATCTATGTGACTCTCTAAGTGTGTGTGTGTGTGTGAGTGTTTGTGTTGGCAAACAAATTTAATAAATAGCTAAAGATACAAAAGTCACAACCCTTTGCGGCTACAAACGATACAATTCCCAACTCTATGCGAAACGTTGGAAGGCGGAGGAGGGAAGTGTGAGGGAGCTAGGAACACTCTTTGTGACAAAACTAACAAAAAACAAAAGTGAACTGTTGGGAAAACCAAAAAAAAAAAAACAGGAATTAGTTCGATAGTGGCATACTCTGCATCCACTTTTTGAGAAAAATAATTATTATTTGCATGGAATTGGATTAAGCATTGTTTTTAAGGCTCTCACTAAATTGGCTAGCTAAATTTAAATTTTTAGGCGTAGGATTTTGAAAGTCCTCCAATGACAAAAAAATAGAAACAAGAATCAAGAGAGTGTCCGATAGAGAAGCTTTTGCCCATAGGGGACGACTTTAGCCTCACCATGAAAGACGCTGCAGATCCCCCAAAGGACATAACTATGCTTCTGCAGCCAAGGGATGAAATGCTAGCTGAGTACAGGTTCAATCAAAACTTTGATGCCAAACTCAATACGAAAGAGGCTTGGACTTCTCTTGCGGCAGTTCACCCTATGAAACCACAGACGAATCACTCAATGATCAAGAAAGTGGCCTGGGGGTAGTAGGACCCAGGACCAAATATTACGAACCACTAGGCAGACAAACCAGCATTTTTCAAGCTAAAGTCTGTGCTATTGGAAGATGTGCAGAATTCAATCTACAAAAGAAGTACCATGACAAGGCTTGGACCTCTCTTGCGGCAGTTCACCCTATGAAACCACATACAATAAAGTGATACACAGACGGATCACTCACCGATCAAGGAAGTGGCCTGGGGTAATTCCATTCAGTCTGATAGTCAAGCAGCAATAAAAGCAATTAAGCAAAGCCAAGATCACATCATGGATGCTCTAAGTGAGAACGTCATTGGACAAATTTGGAGCTCACGATTAGATGAGTTCCAGGGCATAACAACATTCCTGAAAATGAGCTGGCAAATAAACTTGCAAGGACCGGGGCAGCAACATCGCTAACTGTGGGGTTGGTAACCACTTGGTACAGGGCCTACGGAGAATAGAGGTGAATAACAAACGACCGCTTCACTGGGCACAGATACCAGGGCTTAAATAGTCTAAAACCCTTCTCTCTAACAACCGTAAGAGGATCAACGACATGATAACTCACGGGCAGAACACCGTTAGAATCCTGTCTGGCCTTCTAACGGCCTTCTAACGGGCTCTGCAATTTAAAAGAAATTGGCATAGTGGAGCGGATAGGGGACAACGTCGCTTCTGTAGCATGGAGGAAGAAACTTCATTACATCTATTATGTGGCACTCACCGGTAATAGAAACAAGCTCCTGGGCGAAGATCTTTGCTACCTTAAGTCCAAATAATATACTGGAATACGCGCAAGCCATATGACTTTTCGGAGAGCTCTGAGCCACAAAAGATGTACAATAGATCACTTGGGTCGCCGTGTCTGGATTCTGTGCTCTCCATTTCAGAGAGACATGAACAAGGAACCAGCGCATTGCGCAACCTTTAAGTTAATGGAACATGGGTTCGCATAGTCAAAAGAGCGTCATGTGAGGTCTGACAAAAAATGTATCATGAGTTTTGCACCCATGGAGAGAGCGATTTTGGCACAAGTGTGATTAAAGCAATAGACCTTATAATTTCAGTTTTTACAAGCTATCTCTCGACCTTATCACATCTTCTATCTTGTGCAAACTTGACCTGCATTTTTTGGTGCGTACTTGACCAGTTCAGAGTTTTGAGTCTACGATTAGGTCATGCCGATTAGAACCATTCCTTAAAAGAAAGTTTGTTACCGGAATTGGTCTGACTAAAGAGATCTACGATGTTGTCTCTCTTTCCTTAGTGCCTTTTTTAAGCTTATTTCAGGTAGTGGTTGCATTGAGAGAAGCTCATTAAGGAGCAGCTGCTGAATGTAGTTCCCAGTCCATCCCTATGCTTTAAACTGCTACTACTACTACTATGCATTCTGGACTCCTAAGTGGAGCAACCCTCACGGGGACTACCGCCTTGTCGTGGTGAGGGGGCGATGAATCCAAGAGCGGTACCGGCGGGAGCATAGCTATTGGTAGGGCCATCCATGCCGGTATGGTCAAGGAAGAGTCCTGAATCTAAGAGCAGTCCACAACAAATCCTGATGCCTTTTTGGCAGCCGAATTGTCATCAGGTAAGCGTCTGTTTCTCCATATCAGGGCGGCTTCTAACTAAAGAATCTTTGAGCCCATCACTCTTTGTTCTCATAAAAGATGTCAGAATAACATGGAACGAAACAATAATTGGAAACATGTCTGCAAGGGTTACTCAACAATTATTGGTCAATCCCCCTGCTACAGCAGCCAGCACAGAGGATTTGGAGGTGCTAATTTCAAGTTATAACGACAAAACGATGTACCAAGCTTTAAACTACTACTCTTATTGTCCCTCCACTAAAGCTGGACCTTCCAAACCTTCACGCCCTGCTCCGGCCCGTGCTTAACCCTGCACACATCTAATATACCTCTCTTCCAATGCCTATAGTGCACAGAAAACTAAACAAACCCATAGCATCATCCGCCTTATGGCACTATTACACTATCCTGTAACATGGCTATATTCATATTTACTTAACTTTATGCTTTTTGGCCATATTTGTCTTGACTGTTTTTGTTGGTTGACATTATTTTATAGGCCTGCCCAGTCACATAAAATATATATAAAACACTTCATTTTAACATATTTTTCGCCTTCATTTTCACGCACTCCTCAGCTACTTGGAACGCCCACGGGTGCCCAAAAGAAATCCAAACCAAATCCGAGACAAAAACCCCCGCCTCAGTAGCGCTACTGACACGGGCGGGGGGTCTCATAATTTATATGCTAAACATATTGCTCTTTATATGGATTACAATATTTTTGTGTGTCTTGTCTCTGGCACCGACTCTGTTTGTGTTTTAGTTTAACGTCTAGAGAGGGGGGTCGGGGAGGTACACAGATTTCATATTTTATGTTTTTTTTTGTTTTGGACAACTGGTTAATCACACTTTTGTTGGCTTTGTGCCCTTAAGTTGTGGAGCTGACGTTGTGGAGCTTGTTGGTAATACGAGTCAAAACAAAATCCATCATAGATGACTGCCAAGTACTACTGCCACAAAAAGCTATTGAAGCCTGACAGACAGCTGTTTGTCTATTTCTATATTTTGTGGAAGTTACTCAAGAACAACCGAACAAGTTTCAGGCATGTAGAGTTGTCAGGTTTCTTTTGTCTGACCTTGACATGATTAGCATCATTTATTACTGGCGTTTTGTGCTTATTCTCTCAAACTTGAGCACTTAGATCATCCATGAACATAAAAATACAACCGGCTAATTGTTTTTTGCCAAAATTTTAACATTAATGCGATTCGATTAAGTTCAATTTCTTGAAAAAATTTAGCTTATCTAGCTGAGGTTCTTGCTCCATAGCAGCCATTGTGACGTCACCTTAAAAAAACAAAGCCTCGAATATCCCACGATGCTTATGTTTTTGGGTTGGCTTATTCCGAACACAAGTTCCACAAATTTTTCGATTATTTTATTGGTCTGTGCTTCTTAAATAAACAGAAGAGGGAAACCGATGGGTCTCTTGCAAACATGGTCACAAACTTTGAATTTACGGAGCTGGGAATGCACCTTATAAAAAAAAATTTCTCTTTCGAGTTAGGATATCTGAGGATTTTTCTGTTTGTGGGTCGGCTGAATTCGAATCCAAATTTTCTGCCACTCTTGGAGAACATTAGAGGAAGAGGCATGTAAGTTTATTAGGGATTTCTCGTCCGACTGTCGTTTGCACAGTTCTCGTTTCGTAGCCATGTCTGAGTTTGGTATCATTGCGAAGCTAGTTTGGCTTTGCGTTGAGTAACTCCTGCAGTTCCGTCTTGATGGAAAAGGACCTCTCCGAACCATTTGATACCAATCATACGACTTTTTTTAATTTATACTGGTAGCTATTCTTTGACGTGCCGATGTCATGCTCAATATCGACATTATCGGCAGACGATTCACGTGCAGTGAGCGGAGCCTTTTCAAGAATTGAAAAAGAGTCGAAAAACATGGGTTTAGCTGTAAATCTGGACAAGACGAAATACTTGCTATCTACTAGTAAGAACACGACACCAACAACTTCGAAGCTGTTAAAGATTTCGTGTTCTTGGAAAAGGTATTACTACATCGGATGGACAAGTCAAGAAAAGCCAAACAGGTACTGGAAATGAGACCGGAAGGCAAGAAAGACCCCGAAAAACTTGGGAAAATCGCATCCAGAATGTAGGAAGAATGAGGGGCAGAACCCTGGCAGAGATGAGAAGAGAGAGCCGGGACCGACCTAATTAGAGAAGATGGATATCCCGAGGCTACCCCGACGCCTAACAGCAAGTAGGGATTGAAGAAGAAGAAGAGAAGAAACAGTATTAACGACACAAAAAAATACGCTAGCAATGAAATACGTCGACGGAGTAATCTTTCTAATTGGTGTTGCTCTGGGCTAAGTAAGTAATTCAAGAGTAAAGTCCTCTCTCGACACACGAAAATAAACCTTTAGATCATACCCGTGCTTCTCGACGGCGCTGAAGCATGGACATTATCATTATCCGATATGCCGATTTTAGGGGCTTTCGAGAGAAAAACCCTCCGACGTATCTTTGGGCCGATAAGTGTGGATGGTGACTACCGTGAGCTATACGGCGACTCTGATCTAGTTCGGTGCATACAACTACAACGTCTGTGCTGACTGATATGAATGATGAGTGTGAATACTGAATGATAATGCTCCAGCCAAAAAGGTATTCGAACGAATGATCACTGGAAGGTCGACGTCGACAGGAACGCCCGCCTGTGCGATGGGAAGATCAGGCAACGGAGGATCTTCGTACCCTGGGTATTGCCAATTGGCGCCAGCAAGCACAAGACAGAAACCGCTGGCGTAGGATTAGACCGATAACCGGTTGTAATGTAGTCGTTTGTATATATTCTCAATCTTAAGCACTTAGATCATCCATGAAAAAAAAAATTAACCGGCTAATTGTTTTTTGCCAAAATGTAAAAATCAACACGATTCGATTATATTCAATTTCTTTCAAAAATTTCAGTTCACCTAACTTGCTTATCTAGTCGAGGTTCTTTCTCTCTATGAAACATTGCTTCTGACGTCACCTTCAAATTCTTCAAATTTGTCGAATACTTTATAAGTATGTGCTTCTTAAAACAATCAGAAGAGGAAAAGGCACGAAGGGTTGTCAGGTTTCTTTCGTTTTTAGAAGTATCGAAATTTGAGTAGTTGGCAAATTGGTATGGTATCGTACTCGATACTTTATTGTATAGTATTGCGATTATCCGTTTGACAACTCGCAAAAAATCGAACTGCCAATCTGACAACTGCGATGCATTAACCCAAAAAATCGGGCTGCCAACCGGTCAGTCACAAAGTGACATGAGAAATCAATCACAACCGGTACTGACCGCATTTTACCGCTTTGGAATGCAAAACTCAAGTCAATGATCCGATATGCATAAAAAAAAGAATTTCCGACGATGCTTGTTTTTTAGTCGGCTGAATCCGAACCCAAAACCTTTAAATTATTCTGTTCCTCTAAAAAAAAGAAACAGAAGAGGTACACAGATGGGTCTCCTCGTTGACCGACCTTAAATTTACGGAACCGAGAACGCATCTGTCATAAATGACACCTGCCAATATCCTTCAAATGAAACATTTATGACGTCACTCCCATATCCACTTCCTCATTTGCTTCACCTTTACCCTTATTCAACTGCTTGACTTCCCTCATTAATATCAGCGGCCAGTTCTACAGTCAAACCATTCGGTATATCAGACTGTGGTTCTGCCTGCTCCAAAGTCAATCCAATGGCAGTAGTGCCTTCATCATTGGATGGCTCAAAATCCTCCTTGGATAGCATCATATCATCATTGCAATCCTGCTTATCTTTGTCCTTTTGGCCTATCTAACCGAGGTACTCTCCCTTGTTTATAACGTCACCTTAAGTAAAAAATTCAAATTTCGAGTTCAAATTTCCGACTATGATTGTTTTTTGGTCGGCTAAATCCGAATCCAAGACCTTTAAATTACTCTGTCCGTCTTAAAATAAAAACAGGAAGGACACAGATGGTATATACGGAACCATAAATGCATCTCACTGACCGACGTTAAATTTACGGAACCGAGAACGCATCTGTCATAAATGACACCTGTCAATATTCTTCAAATGGAACATTTATGACGTCACTCCGCTATCCATCAACCACTATGAGAAACCACGAGAGATCCCGTACCCGTCTAAGCCCACCCCCTTAATAATATACACCAATATTTTTAGTGTATTATGTTTAGTTTTATTTTCTACAAAAATGTTATAAAATTCAAATTCGATTTTTTTTTTTTGATTTTTCTCTGTGCTTTGTGTTAACTGTTATATATAAAAATCTTTTCCTGTTTCATCTGTAATTGTTATTGAAAAATATATACGAACAGTGTAATCCCTACTAGAGTGACTTGTGTTGGTGGATCTTGGCTACTAAAATCTTTCCGCACGCCTAGATCGTATACTTCGGCACTGGCTTGTGCTTCTGCATAGACTCCTCATTACTATAAAAATTAACTGGGCTGGTCAAGCCGAGTGGATCCAAAAGCTTTTTAAACTGATATCCAATACCGAACAGCCGTTCACCATGCTCAGCAGTCTTGGTCCACACGGATACCTTATCCAGCTTGGTGCGTATATTCACGACAACGCCGCAAACTTGATCGGCGCAACCAGAGGAATCGCCTATGAGACTAAGCAGCAAGTTATACCAAAGCGTATTAACCAAATTTTTGCGCGACTTGGGCACCAGCACTGTCCAACGTCCACCCTTGATATTTCGGGGATCTTCCCACATGGGGCGTATGCCTAGTTTAAAGACCAACAAGTCCTGGAAGATTGGTATTTCCGATGGCTGCTTGACCATATTAAACAATATGTAGAAATCTTCGAGCATGTCGAAACTAGCAATCTCGGTAAACATGTCCTTCCAGAGCTTGGTATCATCCTTTTGCCAAAGCCACATGGTCCAGATATTGGGCAATGGGTGCATTGTGTTTATGCCGATATTATCCAGGATCGGGCGTGCGTACGAGATTAGAGGAACAAATGGGCGGGCAAAGATGGCGCTATCGGGCATTCTACCACGCGCAGTAATTCCAAAGGGCTGCATATCGGGCGCTCTACCACGCGCAGCAATTCCAAGGGGCAGCATACCGCGTTCACCTTTGGAGCACGAAGATTGGATAAGTTCAAATCAATGTGCGGCTACCTTGTAGTACTTACGATTTGTGGCATCAACACAGACATCTCTGTATGTTTTGGGCTGCACGTCAAGATCTACCATCATGGTGCGCATAGCCAAGCCAGATGGCCCAGCAGATGTTGATGCATCCATGCACAGCGGGCGCTGATTAGACGGAGCCGGCATGACAGCTGTGGATGACGGAGCCGGCATGACAGCGGTGGATGGCGGAAAAGTCAAACGCCTCGGGCGAAACTCATTCCAAGCACCAACGCGATGGTTTGCCATAGGTGGTAATGCCCTAGTACCAGTGGCAATGTTCCAATTCGGTGCAGCTGTCTCCAAGAACAACGACATGCCGCAGTTTTGGCGCATACCCACGGTAGACACGCAGCCATTATTTGATTCATCAAATGTCAAGAAGTCGGAAGTCCCGACAGCAATGGAGTTGGACATGACAGAAGTAGAGCTGGACATGACAGAAGTAGAGTTCACCACGACATCAGTGGAGCTGGCCACAACTGCAGTAGAGTTGACCACGACATCAGTGGAGTTGCCCACGACATCAATGGAGTTGGCTTCACCAACTGTCTCATTTTCCTGTTCCTCGAATATGTCAATAATAACTGCATCCATTTTAGTTAAGCGCGGTTCTGGAGCATCTCCGCAGCCATGCTCATTGACGGCAGCAGCAAGATCTATCATCAATCCATAGGGCATGTCAACAACTGCTGGCTTCACCTGCACCTGCGAACCATCACCACCGGCCTGCTCATCCACCTTCATATCCATATCAATTGCAGCAACAATTTCTACATGCAATTCCTTTGATTAGTTACTCGAGTTCCATAAAAAAAACTGCTTGTAGTACTTACGCTGACCCTCGTTCAACTGCTTGACTGCTTTATTTGCATCACCCTCGTTCAACTGCTTGACTACCTTATTTTCTGCACCATCATTCAACTGCTTGACTTCCTCATTAATATCAGCGTCCAGCTCTACAGTCAATCCAATCGGTATGTCAGCTATGTCAGCTATGTCAAACTGTGGTACTGCCTGCTCCAAAGTCAATCCATTGTCTGCGCCATCATCATAGGATGGCTCAAAGTCCTCCTTGGATAGCATCATTTCATCGCCGTAAACCTGCTCAGCGTTGTTCTTGCCTGCACCTTTGCCGTCCTTTTCGGCTTTCTTATCACTCGACAAAAATATATTTTTAAATATATTTTCCATTTTTATTTTTTTATATTTTGTTTCTTGTATATTTTTTCCGGCAATTTAAATTTTTATTTAATATTTTTTCTGTTCTAGTTTACTGATGTGCACAGGTTATAAAATATTTTTATACTGACTAAAATGTGTCGCTTCGTAGACTGGATGAATTTTGGTAACTTTTCATGGTTTGCTTTGTGCTCTAATTTTTTTCGACATTATCCGCATGCTATGTTTACACTAAAAATTTAAGCTAAAAGTTGGATAAAGTTATGCTTAAAGTGCAATGTGTACCAATAAATCGCGAAAATTTAAGAAATTTTTTTCAAAATACGAAATATTTTAAAAAACGTGTAAAAAAAAGACGTCTTAATGCGATATGCCAGTGCAAACGCTCTATTAAAAAGAGTCCGAACCATCAAAACTGCATTACGCAACACTGTCATGGTAAATAAAATAATCATTTTTTACAGAACTTTTACAGAGTTCATAAAACAATACGCTCCTAATTAGAAAATTCCAACGCGAACGTCGCGTTTAACTCTCTTAACATCTTCCGCACCATAAAACTTGCATAAACGCGATTTTTAATGACGTTTCCAAAAAATTATCAAAAATTTGTTTTCTTTGAATTAAATGTCAAAAAAAAAAATTGTCTTTTTTTCTTAAATTTGACATTTGGCCAATTAATTGGTAAATAAGCGCCACAAACGTAAAAGACTTGGGCTGGCGAGAGCCCTCTGGCTGAACCCTTCAAGAGGGTATCGGTTTGGCATTGGACGGCGCTCTGGTTCAAGCAGCAGAGTCCTCCTCTTGTACTCCCTCGACGCTTGGGCCAGTGCACGGTCTAGCTAAGGCAACAGCGCAGCAGTATCGGGATTTCCAAATCTAATTCCGCTACGTTGGAGCCATGGTCGAAGATGCCTGGCAGCAGGCATAAAATACTATAGGGTGCTTCCCAAAAACAAAATGCAAACAAACCCCCATGCGCTGTAGTCTTCTAAGAAAACAACTCGGTCTGGCTTGTCAGTCCAAACGACGGTGGAAAGCGTGACTGCTACCACCGGCGGGCACTGAGGAAATAATACCGCTCTGCATGTCGCCAGCGGTTACACCTCTGCTCTGGTTCCAGCAGGCCAGGACAGTTGTACATCTACGCGATGCCAAATTGTGGCGCGGTTCTGTAGACCTTGGAGGCACAGACTGCGAACTATAAGGCTAATGCAGGAACTGTAGAGAGACAGAGGCCAAAGAGACTCTGGAGCACCTCATCTGCCGCGTCCCCACCTTATGCGCATCAAGACTGAAATACGTAGGAAAACCCTGGCTTGACTCTTTGGAAGAGGCACCCATAGGGCACCTTAAAAGCTATCAGCGTTCGCCAAGCATACGCCATACTCGACGACTAACATTGTACATCATTGTACACCAGCCGCATCCGCCAGTTCCACTAAGGACTATGCAGTCTATGTGTGACTCCTCCAGGGCTCAACCGGTGTAACCTAGACCTTGGAGGCACAGACTGTGAACTACAAGGCTAATGCAGGAACTGTACAGAGACAGAGGCCAAAGAGACTCTGCAGCACCTCATCTGCCGCGTTCCCGCCTTAAGCGCATCAAGACTGAAATACCTAGGAAAACCCTGGCTTGACTATTTGGAAGAGGCAGCCGACAGGGCACCTTAAAAGCTATCGGCATTCGCCAAGCATACGCCATACTCGACGACTAACATTGTACATCATTGTACACCAGCCGCATCCGCCAGTTCCACTAAGAACTATGCAGTCTATGTGTGACTCCTCCAGGGCTCAACCGGTGTAACCTAGACCTTGGAGGCACAGACTGCGAACTACAAGGCTAATGCAGGAACTGTAGAGAGACAGAGGCCAAAGAGACTCTGGAGCACCTCATCTGCCGCGTCCCCGCCTTATGCGCATCAAGACTGAAATATCTAGAAAAACCCTGGCTTGACTATTTGGAAGAGGCAGCCGACAGGGCACCTTAAAAGCTATCGGCATTCGCCAAGCATACGCCATACTCGACGACTAACATTGTACATCATTGTACACCAGCTGCATCCTCCGACTTCAGTAAGGATTATGCAGTCTATGAGTGACTCCCCCAGGGTTCAACCGGTGTAACCTCACCTAACCTAAAGATTTAGACCAAACGTTACGCATAATATCTATCTGTTATATCAGGAAATAACCTGTGCGCAGATTAGAGTGATCCCAGAGCAGTGTTGGGCAGTCTCTCAATTCATAAAACGCAGGGATAGGACAGAATTCTGCCGCAGCGCAGTCGGTTCACGCTCGGTCTAATCTCTCTATCGTTTTTGCTTGATTGCGGTTTTTGCGCTCTTATGCACTTAGGTTTACTGCGCTGCTTAGAAATGGATTGTTTTTATGAGTTTTGACTACCCCTACACAAGAGTCATATCCTACCAACCAAACAGGTTGACGGAGCACCTCCTCTTAGAATCTATTAATTGGTATTAAATTCATACCAGTCGGCGTTACGAAGTCCCTCGGACTTTAAATAGCGAGAGACCCAATGTGTGAAACAAATATAACCTCGAAAACAGACCGCTAACGTATAAAGCATGTAGCTCATCCTACTCAAATTAAAGCATGGGTAATGATCCTGACTGGTTATACGTTGAATGGAAAATAATGATAGCCCGATCGTGGTATGAGGTCCAAGAAAACCTGGACCACTTGTGTTACCTATGGTGCGTCATAACCAAGGACGGTGGATCCTCAGCAAAAATGACAACCGCATTAAAAAAGAAAAGCAAGCGTTTGGATCCCTCCAGCCTATGCGGAAGTCAAATCGGCTCGCGACTCGAACGAGCATGGGTAATGACCCTGACTGGTTATACGTTTACTGGCAAATAATGGAAGCGCGTTCGTGGTAAATCGTTAGATCCTAGAAGATGTGGACCACTTCTGTTACCTAGGGTGCGTCATAACCAAGGACGGTGGATGTCCACAGCAGACATGGACAACCACATAAATTAAGGAAGCAAGTGCTTGGATCCCTTCAGCCTATATAAAAGTCGAATCGGCTGGCGACTCAAACGATATTATTTTATACCGATGCGAAACATGGAAAGCTAACACTCGCCTCTTACAACGCTTCAATCGATGCAAAATACTCCGCATCTTTGACCACAAACTATACCAAATGATGAACTTCGAGTGCGTTCCATCTGCAATTGCGTGGAATCTCCAAGGACAAAGAAGACGCAGAGGCAGGCCAGCTCACACATGACGCAGACATGTTGACCTGGAACTGGAAGGTCTAGGAATGAACTGGCGCCAAATTAAACAAATGTTTGGCGGTCGTCCAGAGTGGAGAAGATTTCTAATGGCCCCTCTAGTTATTGTAGGACTTATACGAACTTATATATTGACGAACGATGAACTTCGATTGCGTCCCATGTGCAATTGCATGGAATCTCCAAGGACAAAGAACACGCAGAAGCAGGCCAGCTCACACATCTCGCAGACATGTTGACCTGGAACTGGAAGGTCTAGGAATGAACTGGCGCCAAATTAAACAAATGTCTGGCGGTCGTCCAGAGTGGAGAAGATTTCTAATGGCCCCTCTAGTTATTGTAGGACTTATACGAACTTATATATTGACGAACGATGAACTTCGATTGCGTCCCATGTGCAATTGCATGGAATCTCCAAGGACAAAGAACACGCAGAAGCAGGCCAGCTCACACATGACGCAGACAAGTTGACCTGGAACTGGAACGTGTAGGAATGAACTGTCGCCAAATTAAACAAATGTCTGGCGGTCGTCAACAGTGAAGGAGATTTGTAATGGCCCCTCTAGTTCTTGTAGAACTTATAGGAACTTATATATTGACGAATATTGAATATTGATAAATAATTGTAATCGAGTAATCATCGATTAATAAGTATTGCACAACGTAATTATAAGAACCATTTAACATAGAAACATGTAAGAATAAGAAGCCGGCAATAAATTGCACTTCCGTTCCTAACATCTTGGTGTAAAATAATATAAATACTCTTACGGTTTCAAATATATTTGCAGTGTTTGAGCGGAGTGGGTGGGCCAGGATAACGTACGTACGTATGGATGACGATGCACCAGCAAAAAAGGTGTTCGAAGCGAAAGCCAACGAAGGATGACGAAGGGGCGACCACGACTCTGATGGAAAGATCAAGTGAAGGAGAACCTACACGCCCTTGGTATTTCGAATTGGAGAAGGCGCGCGCAAAGCAGAGGCGCCTGGCGAGAGCTGCTGAGGTCGGCCGTAACCCGAGAGGGGGTTGTCATGGCCACAAGATAATGTTTGAGCGGAGTCAGGTTCTCAATGTGGTTGTTAGGGGAAACTGGCAAAGAGGTAGATCGTACTCGGACCAGTGAGCGAGAGTTAACGCAACCTCTGACATCACGGAGTGGAGAAGACCTGCGCGAAACAGAGACAACTGCAGCGATGTTTTAAATCTGGCCCTAGCCCGATGTGGTGTTGTTATGAGCATTTAATAAGAAGAGCTGTCAAATAATTTACACACAGCATATCTTGAGCCCCAAAGATAGCCGTTCCCAATAGATATTGCAACAGACGTTACAAAGTAAATAGACCAAGAAAATCGTGGAAAAAGATTTACCCAATACGGAAGTAAGCAAAAGTGGACGACAACTCGAAGATTGACCTCCTTGAGAGTCAAAAACTTTGCAGCCGAATACAAAACATACCAAAACCTTCTCTAAAGGCAACCTAAAGCTACCCACTGCTTCGCCCATACCCACCAGACTTGACGCTAGCGAAGATTCATATTTAAGACATTTTGTGCTACCACAATAAAAAAGTCAAAACTATTTATTTCCGCTTCATTCCTGGAATTTCATTTTTTGCACTTTATGACCTTGGTACGGCTAAGCTTACCCGCTCACCACGCCTCCTCCCTCTAGTACTGCCATTCATTGTTGATGAGTGCCAACTCAAGCAGCTAGTCATACAATTTTCGCACTCAGCGAAGCATGGCTGGACCCAGACCCTAAATAGCTTTCAATTAGCTGTAGTGGGTATTTACATGTAACTCTCTCTTAGCCAGTTCCATCTTTGTTGTCATGTTCTTGGTCTTGGTCTTGGACCTTGGGTCTAACTTTTTGCATGTAGCGCTTGGCCAAGCATGGCCATGTTACAGTCTACAGGCACAGGCGGTGACGTCAGCCTGTAGGAGCACATGCACACTTTAAGGCTAAAAGGCTACTACGCACGAGGGTAGGCTTTTAGGTAGGCGAGCTGAACAGCAAAGGGCTCAATGGCAATATGGCGTTAAGAATCAATTGTTTGCCCTATAGGTACCTCTATACTCGTTGCCTATGTAATCATAACATCCCGGGAGAGCTTGTTATCCCTAGAGGACGCGTCGCAAAGCTGACGGTTAGGGAAAAGTCTCCCAGACATTAGTGGTAGAGGGGAAATGATACACCACCCGCGGAACACACAAGTCAGAGAAAACCCACTACGTTATATAACAACCACGGTCGCGCCACAGATCTCAAAGTGGGTAGCCCGACCGAAAGAAAATCCCTTCAGCCCTATGCTTTGACCAGGGATGGCATACATTACGTATTTCAATTTTATTTTATTTTTTAATAAATTTTTGACAGCTTTAACAATGTAGAAAAGGAGCTGTCAAAATATTTGGTACCTTTCGAGGTTTCCAAAAAGTCAAGCCAGGAAAGAGCTTGCAAACTCTTTAATTTGTTTTGGGACCATTTTTTATAAATGTTCCCAGTTCCTTGCGTATTTAATAGACAACATTGGTCATCCCAGAAAGAAACCGGCAAAGTAAGTTTGGTGTTGCTAGCAAAAAGGCATGACCTCCCCCTAAACGCATTAAGGACTCACACTGAATTCATCTCAAAGGTTTTCTTATGACATGGATTATAACCTAGTCTTTCACAAATATTGTTGCAGTAAATACGCCGTAAGATCTTAGGCCCATATTATGTGGATAACGACTACCGCTTCGGATGGAACAACATCGCCAGTAAGGATTTTAAAGCGAATGCTGTAGGAACTCGGTGAAGGAATAGACCACATCTCCGTGGGAAAGCCAATATTATCGGCACACAATCAAAACTAAAATTCT